>BQNB010026364.1:0-58688 GCA_026074375.1 Tanacetum coccineum | reverse complement strand
TCTATTTAATAGTCATTATTATTTCGTAGATGTGATTAAGACATTTTATAATGTGTTGAATACATAAGAGTTGTCATGTTATGATGTATCCAACAATCATTAAAATATTTTTTTTCAGAAAAACTCCCCCTCAAATATTGACTCATTTAAAAAAAATGACACCAAATGTAGAATAATTGTTTTGAAAAACAATATGAGGACTGGAGTGTTGAACACACAATTTTGAAATATTTTGAATCGTAATTGAGAAATTCTAGAAAAATTGTGTTGTTAGAAGACTTCTCTTCTAACGCTAAGGATAAGCGCACTTATGCGTACACTCTCCTTTGTCGTTCGGGTCCGAGTTGCAATCTAAGAGTGATTACAAGTCATCAAGAAAAATTAGAGATGACATGTTTTGAAAACATTTGAAACTCATGTTCGAACTTCATTTACATGCCCGTGTCGATATTAACAACATTTCTAGGTACGTAAATGTTATCGATTTCAAGAGACATATCGAGAAGAATATTTTTTGAAACATTTTCTGATTTTTTAATTTTGTATTTTCTTTTTGAAATTTTATATTTTTGTATTTTTCTTTTTGAAATTTTATATTTTTGTATTTTTCGTTTTATAAAAAATATTTACATGTTGACCTCAGCATTGTTATGTGATGGTGAAATAGTAATTCCAACTCTTGTCGTAATGTAGATGTCTTGTCTGCTGGAGGAACAACTTTTGAACCAGCTTTGAACTGGACAGTTCATTGCGGTGGTCGTGAATTCCGAGTTCTAAACTGTTATTATCAGAAGTCATTGCTTGTTTATGATATCAGAATTCCTTGAAGCCCTGGTTTCTAAGATATCAGTCTTTTCAGCAACCAAACTCTAAGTCCTTCCTTTTTCGGATTGAAAGATGTACTTTCACTTAAGTTAAGAGTACATGCACTAACATCCAGAGTTTGTCTGTATTCATATTGGTTAGTGATATCTTCATCTGAACCATATGTGGGTTCATTGTCAACCTTGGTTGTGCTAGAGGTGAATATTTTTCTAGTAGGAACCCACCTAAGACCAACAGATTTGAAACTTTTACCCGTCAGTTTCCACCTATGACAAGATCTAGGAGTCATTGTTTTCTCATGCGCAACGGAAGTCTTTTTGATTAAAAACATATGTCCTTTTGAGATCTGTCTTTCTGGTTTCTTTGCAACACTGATTTACTCTACGGGTTTGTTTCTGTTTGTTGTCTTATTAGATGGAACCTTAGCACGTGAGTTGACTTCATTCAGGAATTTTGTTACACAAGAATCATGATTTGCATTAAAGACACATTTCTGACATATTAAGCAAACAAAATGTTTGGAGTCAGAAAAATTTCTAGAATTCCTAGAGTGTTCTGCTATGGGCACAGTCTTTGTCATGACGCAACTACTCTTAGATGCATTCCAATTCCTAGACTGTTGATTATTGATCCTAGGTTTTGGTTTGCTACCATTAGCAGGGCTTGTTGATTTAGCAGAAGGTATCACTCTAGGTTTGGAATTCCTACCTATTTCTTGTGTCGTTTTCTTAGCTTCCTCTAGGTAGTGATTATGAACCATGTCATTTGAGCTATACCTAGATGAGCTAGGTGCAATCATGTGATGAGGTTTTGCACAAGCAAATTCTTTTCCCTTAGGAAAATAATGTGTAGTGACTGGTTTTGACAAATCGTTATTGACATCAACTTGGGAGGCAAACCATGGCTTTGAAATTCTAGGTCGTTCAGACTTAAACGCAGTCGGTTGTCTAACAACTGGTTGATTTCTGATTGGTTGCAAAACCGGTTTCCCTAAGATTGATGATTTTGCAAACTTAGTATTCATACTATTTCCTGTTAATTTTCTTAACTCGTTTTTTAATGCTGCAATTGCAAATCCTTTTTCCTGAAGTTGAGCTTTGAAGTCATCATTTTTTGCAATCAAAGAAGTTGTGTGTTCTATGTTCCTAGCTCTTGTTGTTTTTATAGAATCATACAGTTCTTTGTAATGCTTTTTCAAAGTCTCATTCTCCTTAAGTAATTTAGCCATTTTATGTTCCAATTCGATGTTTATTGTTTCAATTACATCTATGTCATGTTTAACCTTGGCTTCATTACTTTTTACTTTTGAAAATTGACCATGTTGCCCTTCTTTTAAAGCTTGATTTTGATATTTAAGTTCAAGATTAACACAATGTGCTTCCATTCTTAAAAAAATCTTTTTTGGAAATGGGGCCAACGGTCTTTTTGAGACGAATATTTTCAGATTCAAGATATTGATTTAAGAGTTCAGTTGTCTGGTTATCAGTTAACTTAGTAGGAAAAGGACATTTGTCATGACATTGTTCAGCATTCTGGTCAACCTCTCCTTCATTATTGAATTCAGGTTGCTCAGTATGCTGTTGTCCAGTAGCAAAGATATTGATTTCAGCAGTTGTTTGTACCTCAGCCATTGGCTCTTCATCATATATGGGTCTGATATCTGCATCATCAGCATGTGCATCATTCCCTGATCTGCTGCTTGTATCTTGCTCTTTTGATTTTGTCCCAATGCTTTCTGTGTTAACTAAACTAGCATCCACTGCTTTTCCCGTATCAACCTTTCCCTCTGTTGTCTGAATCTGTCTTTCATTCACCAAGTTGTCATATCTCGTTTAGGTTTGTGCTCTTTCATCAATCGACTTCTTAACAGATTCCATGT
This sequence comes from Tanacetum coccineum, assembly GCA_026074375.1. Classification (NCBI taxonomy): domain Eukaryota; kingdom Viridiplantae; phylum Streptophyta; class Magnoliopsida; order Asterales; family Asteraceae; genus Tanacetum; species Tanacetum coccineum. The sequence continues at coordinate 55,984 of BQNB010026364.1, read as the reverse complement.
GTTGGATCAGTGTGTCATGGAATTCTAGAATCGCGAGTTGAGTGTATTGTAGAAAGTAGTTGCTTGTCATTACAACAAATTCATCATCCAAATACATCCGTGACTTGATGAACATCTGAAACTGTGTCTTGAGTACTTTAAAAGAAGCTATGGATCCAATCTCTTGAAATTCTTCTTTGTCAAGTTGCTTTTCTAATTGATCCACGTTTAGGAACATTGTGCCTATAAAAGTTTCAACATCTTGACCAAAGAGTGTTGCAAATGCACGTTTGAATCCAGACTCGATTCGAGTTCCTTTTAAGTTGTCGTGTGAAAGATGCTTGAGGTGTGAATGAAGTTTTCGAAAAGATACCATGCAACTCTTTTTTGCTTTGTCTTCTGAAATAGCATCCAATGCTTTAACTTCTTAAATTGTGCACTATTGAATCTGTAACTTTTTGTCATCTAGCCTTTTCTGAATCGTTTGTGCATGAATGATTGTTTTGAGCATATAATCTTCAATGAAATCAAAGTTTTTGAGTATTGTTTCTTTGAAGAGTTGAGGTTCTATGCTAGTATATGCTTGAAAGTCCTTTCTTGCATACAAACCATCTAAACTTGAAGGCTTTATTAGCACGGAGCTGAAAATTTTCTCAAATTGTATCTTGATCACTCTAAAGGCATTCTGGCAGTTGGACTCAAGAATAGTTTCTTTGGTAAGTTGTTGTTCCAGTGTATCCATGTTCTGAGAGAACGTTCTTGTGAATGTGTCAACATCTTCACCAAAAATATGACTAAATGCACATTCAAATTCACTTTTAGTGATGCCTTGTTCAAGTGTCCGTGTGAAATTTGATTTAAGTGCACTAAGACCGTTTAGGCAACTACCTTTCAAGATCTTTGCTTGTTTTAGCATTTGTTGCATGTCTTGTTCATCTGAATACGAACACGAAGATAAAGTATCTTTCGTTTCCATTTTACCGTGAATTGTGAAGTGAAAATGATTTGTAGGATCTTAAGCAGGTAAAGTGATTGTTGTTGTGGATTGAATTCAATTAACGTTCACGGGATTTTACAAATCTATGACTTAAACCGAGAAAAGAATCGTATCTTTCACGGGATTTTACAAAATCAAGAAAAAACCATGAAACAATGATTAATTGTTGTTGAAATCGTTGTTGTCGTTGAAGAACTTGAACTTTTGTTATTGATTCGTGAACTTAAAAGGACAAACGGTGAAAGATTTTGATGAAAAAGGACTAACGGTGAAACTACCTTTCAACAAAGAGTATTAATTATGCAACAAGGACTAATGGTGAAATTGGTCTTGAAACACAAGGGCTGCATGTGCCAATTTGTGAAACTTGGTAATTAATGCAACATTTCCCACCAAAAATTATCTCATTCGTGTTTAAAAAAAATGAAATGCACCGATTGAATTTTTTGATCTTTTAAACTTGCTCGGTTATCGTCGGTGAGAAGTGAATATACCACGATGATCGAAACGACGACACGATCACAACGGTAAAGGTCTCAAGTCCCGTAGTTTACCGTCACACGAAACCGAAAAATTGAAAATGAGTTAAACGTGCATAGACTTGTTCTCATGAATTAGTTCGGTTTGCACTAGTAAAAACTCGTTCGGTCCAACTCAAAAAAATGATTCGATCGGTCCTTCTTGTGATACTCGTTCGATGATCAAGTTGTTTTTTACTTCGTTCGGCTCTTGTGAATTTCACTCGTTCGATGATCAAGTTTTTCACTTCGTTCGGCTCTTGTGAATTTCACTTCGTGTTTTTTTTTTTTTTTTTTCTTTTTACTTTTTTAGTTCGAGATCCAAGTTTTCACTTCGTTCGCTCTTTGAAAGATACTAGTTCGGATTGAGCTAGATCGGTACTCTTGACTCGTTCGGTTGCTCAAGTTTTTCGACTAGTTCGGTTTGTTGAAAAAGTTGCTAGATCGGTTCGCAAAGAAAATCTACTAGATCGGTGATTGAATTCAACTAGTTCGGGTGCATATAAATGCAACTCGTTCGGGTACAAATGAAATCAACTAGTTCGGGTGTGTCAAAATATCAAACACATTGAGTACGCCTTTTTGTTCTCTTCGTTTCAGCCTTTTACATGAAAAAAAACCAACTAAAAGCTTGTATAAGAAGGAAAATAAGCCGACGCGGAAACAAGAAGAAAATTGTGCTTTTTTTTTCAAAACGTTGGTAATAAGACAGAAACTAAGATAAAATAATCCGTTTCACAATATGAATAGACTTTGTGTTGGACACAGATCCAAGTTTATAGTGGACTTGTGTCTTTGTTCTTTCCTTAAAAACACAAACCAAGATAACCCAATACTGTTTAAACTTAGGGTGTATTAAGATTTAAACATCAAAAGCCCAAACACGGCTAAATGAGAAAACGAAAAAACTCAATAAAAGCAAATAGGCCGTGAGTTTAGAAGCTTGAAAACAAAGCTTCGTAATATTATAGTAATAACTAGAAACAACCACAAAAATAAGCACTAAACCCACCCGAGGCGAGTGATACCAAATGTCGGAACCCAAAATAATCTTCACTTCACCATGATGAACAAGAAAATAAGATGATATAAAATGGAAGAAATTTAGAGAGAAGTTAGAGAGAGAAATGTAGAGAGGAAAATGAGATGGTTGAATTCTTGCAAAATGAGAAAATGAACAAATGAGAATCAACACCATTTTCCATAGTGGAAAATGGTTTAAATACCCTAATGAGCCATGGGCTTTCTAGGTGGGATGGGCTTGGGATTGACTTGGGCTTAGGCCCATTACACATACAATATTAGATTACTAAATAAGCCCTTTTACCCGTCTAGCCTATTACAACATATAAGTAATTAAGTGACCGAGACCTAATATAATGAACGAACTTCCTTGTTCGACTCAATATTTTGAGGCTAACAGAAAAGATTCAGATATTTCTTCCGGAATTGGTCTTCACGTTCCTAAGTATACTCAGCTCCTTGCCGAGAGTTCCAACGAACTTTAACCAATGGGATTCTTCTTCGCTTTAGCTTCTTCACATCCCGCTCTACGATCTCAATAGGCTCTTCGACAAATCACAGATTTTCATTAATCTCGATCTTATCCAAAGGTACTTGAACATCTGGGTCAGCCAAACATTTCTTGAGGTTAGACACATGAAACGTGTCGTGGACACAACTCAGTTCTTGGGGTAACTTCAACCGATAAGCCACCGGTCCAACACACTCCACTATTTTAAATGGTCCCACATATCGTGGTGCCAGCTTTCCTTTCTTACCAAATCGTACCACTCCCTTCCATGGAGATACCTTTAGTAACACTCGGTCTCTAACTTTGAATTCAAGAGGCTTACGCCTCTTATCCGCATAGCTTTTCTGGCGACTTCTTGCCGTTTTCAACCTTTCCTTAATCTGAAAAATCTTTTCTGTCGTTTCTTGTACAAGTTCTGGTCCAATAAGCTGACTTTTTCCAACTTCAGTCCATATCACGGGGGATCTACATTTTCGCCCGTACAGAGCCTCGAATGGTGTTCATTTAAAGCTTGTGTGGTACTGTTATTATAAGAAAACTCAACCAATGGAAGATGAGTATCCTAACTACCACCAAAATCCATAACACAAGCTCGAAGCATATCTTCCAGCGTCTGGATAGTACGCTCACTCTGACCGTCGGTCTCAGGGTGGTAAGCCGTACTCATGTGTAGTTTTGTACCCAACGCTTCTTGAAGAGCTTGCCATAAGTGTGACGCGAATCGACCATGACGGTCTGAAATGATTGACACTAGCACACCATGTCTTGCTACAATCTCGTTGATATAAATCCTTGCCAGCTTTTCTGTTTTGTAATCTTCACGAATGGGTAAGAAGTGAGCCGACTTGGTCAATCTATCCACAATGACCCAAATCGCATCATACCCACCGCTGCTTCTAGGCAACTTTGTGACTAAGTCCATTGTTATCTTCTCCCATTTCCACTCAGGGATTTCTGGTTGCTGAAGTAATCCTGAGGGTTTCTGATGTTCGGCTTTAATCTTAGAACACGTAAGACATCTGCTAACGTACTCAGCAATGTCTCTCTTCATACCAGGCCACCAATACAAGTCTCTCAGATCATAGTACATCTTATCCGCACCCGGATGTACTGAATATCTAGAAGTATGAGCTTCATCCATGATCAATTTCCTTACACCACCAACTGATGGAATCCAGATACGATCAAAGAAGTAAATTCCACCATCATCTCGTCGTTCAAAGTGTTTTTCTAATCCTCTTAGCCATTCAGCTGGAGCTTTGAGATCCTTGGAAGCTTCGCCCTGTGCTTCCAAAATCTTAGTCTTAAGTCCAGAATGAATAGTAATACTCATAGCACGTACTCGTCTTGGCTTGAGTCTTTCTTTTCTGCTCAAGGCATCTGCCACCACGTTCGCCTTGCCCGGGTGGTATTTGATCTCACACTCGTAGTCACTGAGTAGCTCGATCCACCGCCTTTGGCGCATATTTAAATCTTTCTGGTCAAATATGTACTGGAGACTCTTGTGGTCAGTGTAGATAACACTTTTTGTCCCATAAAGATAATGTCTCCAGATTTTAAGGGCGAACACCACTGCACCCAATTCCAGGTCGTGGGTGGTATAATTTTTCTCATGCTTCTTTAACTGTCTTGACGCATACGCTATCACTTTGCCCCGCTGCATCAGCACGCACCCAAAACCTTGTTTTGATGCATCACAATAGACCACAAAGTCGTCTGGTCCATCGGGGAGTGCTAACACTGGAGCATTGCATAGCTTCTCCTTTAGAATGCGGAAAGCTTCATCTTGTTCATCGCCCCACACATATGTCTTATTCTTTTGAGTCAACAGGGTAAGGGGCTTAGTGATATTGGAGAAATTCTCAATAAATATTCGGTAATAACCCGTCAATCCTAAGAATGAACGGATTTCAGTTGACGATTCAAGAGTCTTCCAGTTCTTGACCGACTCAACCTTGCTAGGATCCACGTGGATACCGTCACGGTTGACCACATGTCCTAGGAACTAGACTTCCTGTAACCAAATATCACACTTTGAAAATTTGGCATACAACTTCTCCTTCTTGAGTAAGTCTAGAATCGTCTTCAGGTGGAATTCATGTTCTTCTTCTGACTTTGAGTAGATTAAGATGTCGTCAATGAACATAATTACGAATTTTTCCAAATACGGTTTGCAGACGCGGTTCATTAAGTCTATAAAGTTTGCTGGTGCGTTCGTCAGTCCAAATGGCATGACTGTGAACTCAAAATGCCCATATCGGGTTCTAAACGCGGTCTTCGGTATATCTTTTTCTTGGACTCTCAACTGATGATATCCCGAGCGAAGATCTATCTTGGAGAAGCAACACGCACCTTGTAATTGATCAAAAAGTCGTCAATTTTGGGAAGAGGATAGCGGTTCTTTATAGTCAACTTATTTAATTCCCTGTAGTCAATACACATTCTCATCGCACCATCTTTCTTCTTAACAAAAAGCGCGGGTGCTCCTCATGGAGAGTGACTAGGTCGAATGAAGCCCTTTTCTTGAAGCTCTTTTAGTTGGTTCGACAACTCTAGCATCTCTGATGGAGCTAATCTGTATGGCGATTTAACAACTGGCGACGCACCTGGAATCAGATCAATGTCGAATTCTATCTCTCGCACAGGAGGTAATCCTGACAGATCATTTAGAAATACCTCAGGGAAGTCTCAGACAACCCAAATGTCATCAAGCTTCTTTTCATCAGCCTTGATACACGCAAGTGATCCAGGATCCTTTTTCGGCCTCTCGCCTTGTACTTCAAGAATCTCGCCATTCGGAAGAGGAATACGGACAATCTTTTCATAACAATCTATGACAGCTCGATGGTATGACAACCAATCTATACCAATAATGACATCAAAACTTCCTAGTCGGGTCGGGAGTAGGTCAATTTTGAACACGTGATTAAGCAAGACTAAGGTGCAACTACGTAAAACAGTGTTGGTACTAACCACCTTTCCATCTGCTAACTCTACTTCAAAACTAGTATTTAAAGCGGTTGAGGCAATATCGATAAAAGGTGTAAACGCAGAAGATACAAAACTCTTCTCAGCACCATAATCAAAGAGGATACAAGCGTAGTGATCATTAAGAAGAAACGTACCCGTGACCACATTTGGATTCTGCTGCGGATTTTCAACCACCACGTAAGCTCTCGCATGAGCTCTCTCATTATGCTGGTTCCCTGCCTTAGGGCACTTGTTCTTAAGATGTCCTTTCTCACCACACCTATAACACATCGCATTCTGCAGGAAATTATTACATGCACCTGGAAGGAAGTCTAATTCTACAATCCTTCTCCAGGTGCCCAAATCTTTGGCATCTCTGACACTTCTGAGGACACGGTCCATGATGATGTAAGTTGTACCGATTACATTTTGGTAAATTTCCAGCATAAATCTTTCCTCCAGCTGGGGCTGCAGCATATGCCCTGACATTTTCCTGTCTCCTGTTTTGTTGCTGGTGATGATTGTTGGAATTGGTTGCGGTTATTGGTGTTGTTGTGGTAAAAGTTGCTGTTGGTTGTTGTTGTAGTTATGGTTATTGTTATTGTTGTTTCTCTGGTTGTCTTCCCATTTCCTTTTATTGCTTTCCCCAATTCTTGCAGCCCTACCCTGAACTACTTGCTCGACCAGTTCACGGGCCATGTTGATTGCCTCATGCAAGGTCACAGGCTTTGAAGAAGTGATATTTCCTTTGATTCTTTCAGGAAACCCACGAATATTAACCTTTCAATCTTATTCCTTTTCATAGGCACAATATCATGACACATCAAGGCCAGTTCGTGGAAACGATTGTTGTAAAGCATCAATAACATCTCCTTTCAAGAGTCAGAGTCCAAAGCTTCTTGTTCCATCCTTTTTGGATTTCATTTTTCTGGGCAGTATTCAGTGTTCCCAATAGCTTTCAATTTGCCTCCAGGGGACTGATTAGCATTAGCAAGTCCCAAAGTATGAACATTTCCGTTCCACCAGGTCAGAGCACGACCCTCGAACGTGCACATAGCAAACTTTACTTTGTCATCTTCAGCACATTTGCAAATTACCAACGACTTGCTCCACTTCAAACCATCGTTTCATCCGACACACCTTCAGTCCCCTTGAAAGAGTGAGGCTTGCCATTCATAAATGTCTTATACGAACATCCATGCATCTCTGGTACAACAGTTCCTCTAGTATTTGTTGATCCGGATCCACCAGTATTGTTTGAGTCAGCTCTAGTCTTTTCATATTTTTCAATGGCTTTAGCCACACGCTTTTCCACTATCTTCCTAACAGATTTCTTCTTAAATCTCCTGGGCGGCATGATTCTGGCAACATACGTACACAATTCGTTAAGAATTTGTAAAGGTATGCAAAGTCATGGCACATGGTAAATAATGGAGAATGATATAAATAATCATAAATTAATCAGGATAGTCGATATTTATATAATTGATCGATAGAAATAGATATTGATATGTCAAAAGATAGACGTAAGAGATCGAATTTAAACCAAGTATTATATATATAAGATTATATATAATGCAATAATGACAATCGGAAAAGTAAGTAAGGATCAGGGAATACGCGCGCGTGGATATCGGATAGCGATGAAGGATTCTGTATTTAAAAATGAAAGAAAAGAAAATCTTTAAACTTTGTGGTTATAGACTAGGTTTTGAAAATGACCCAGTTCCCTATAACCTTGGCTCTGGTACCATCTGTAACACCCCCAAAATCAGGTAGCAGCGGAATGGTAACAATGGGGTGCTACGTCAAAGTACAACAATCAAGATATAGGAAACGACCATAAATGGACGTTTAAGACAAGATTTCATTTGATGCCATAGCAAAATATCAGAGTTAATACATTAGGTCCCATAAGTTTTAAAAGTCATAAACATTCTTAATTAAACAAAAGCTTCATAATACCAAAAGATGACTTAAGTTTTTAAGGATAATAAAAGTTTCATAAACTTTAGATAAAACACAGAATCCGTCTTCATTGATATCCGCTATGGGGAAGGGGGGGGGGGGGGGCGGCTCCCGTCCAATCTTCATACTCTAGGACCTGAAATTACATGCTAAAAGTCAACACAAAGGTTGAGTGAAATCATAGGTTTATCAGTAAAAAGGGTGGACCACAAGATCCGAAGTAAATAGTAAGACTCTGAACACATTCAAAAGTCCAAAACATTTATTATTGCACTAAGCCATGACACCGGAAGCCCCTTAACTAGATTTGTGCCCGCAATCCAGAAAATAGGAAATGCTTGCCAACACCCCTAACATCTCTCAATGTTAAATGCACCCGTTCAAACTATGACCCAAGTAAGGGAGGGGGATTGTTAGTCCCGTAGATTCTATCCATAACACCAGCGCTCACTATAATACAATAACGGTTCATGATAATAGGGACTTCACGAGATAAGGTAACTTAGTGCATTAATAATCAGGTAGTAATTTGGATAGCATACACCTTTTGAAAACACTTGTGTCCAATAGTAATCAAGCAATGTAAATTCACCCCATATATTTTGTAAAACAATTGGTAGAAAAGGGGGCTATGAACTCACCTTGAGTGAATTGGAAATCAAACAACATTCGCGATAGAAAAGTCGTCCCGGAAATTCGGAGATGCAACCTAATCCATATAGGTTCGTAATAAGTAACTTAACACTATGATTTAATTATAGCACACATACTATCGTTCGGGCTATCATAAATCGAGGTCGTGAAGTGAACGTATGAGCATCTAGGGACACTTTAAATCGTAAATCCCATGCGAACTCGTCGATACCCCACCTCGAAGAGTGCCTCACCATTAAAACTCCGCTATAATATAGTACTTTGATAACTAATACAACGTATGATTCTATATAGCTACATCACCGACTACTCGTTTAGTGAAAACATAATTATAAACGAAAAAAATGTTTATCAAGTATACATTGTAAAAATGGCGTAACTTTCTCGTTTCTAATCCTTTCCCAGGCGATTCTTACATCCACGCCTTCGTAATAATCGAGTTATCAAATATAACATTTTTAAATTTTAGTTTTACTGAAGAATAGTGCTTTTTACTGTCATAACAGACTTATACTTTATTTTTAGTAGTATTTTTGAGTTAACGTAAACTCGTAAATGTCGTATTTTATTCGTTATAGCTCTGTTTTTAACGATTCTTTCGAGTACGATCTCGTAATTAAAAGTTATATCATATTTTTGATGTTTTAAAAATATCACTTTCTGTAATGAATAGTAAATTTTATAAAAATAGTTTTATAAAAGTATTTCTCGTCGTGGGGGTAAACTCGAACTAACGTATCTTTTCGTATATAAATTCGTTTTTTTCAAGTTTTCTTATCATTTTTGGTAACGACATGAGGCGTATTAATTATATAATTGTCCTACATACTGTATAGGTCGAATTTAAAAACAGCTCTTATATGGCATTTTTAATACTTTTAATCATAACTTTCTTAAGTAAACCTTTAAAACCCTAATTTATACCTAAACATGTTTATACTTAAACCATATGTTAACATACTTTTTCATTCATTTTTCCATGATATATATAACCATATGACTTGAAGAATAAATTGCATAAATACATAAACATAAGCGAAACCTCTTTTTACCATATAAAAAGTCCAAAGTGTGGTGATTTAGCCATAAAGAACAGTAAACATATAAAAATGATGAAAGTAAAGACATGAAGGTTTTTAGATTAACCTTAATATGAGGTAAGGATGATGAACCAAAGAAACTAAACCCTTTTTATATATAAAAACCCATGCTTTTCCATTTTAAAACCCTAGTTTTACACTCACTTTTCTGAAATAATACTTAAATGCTTAGCCAAAGCTTGGAAAACACCTTAGAAATATCTTAGGAATGGGATGTGTATAAAGTGTGTATGGTTTTTGAATAAAATTTAGTATGGATAGTGGTTGGGAGCCCTATGTGAGTCCGAGGAGCTATAAAGGAGCCAAAAGCGAGAGATTTGTTGATTTTGGTAGTGTTTTATGCATGAATGACTTCTCTTACTAGATACAAGGTATAAATATGAGTGTAAGTCTTGGTCAAGGGAACATGGTATGGTCCAGGGATGTAAAATGGTCTTAGGATGTCTTTATGACAAAGAAAACAAGGCATGGTATGGATTAGATGAGGTAGTGTTATTAACATTGACAAAAATTAAGGGGGAAAAAAAAAATAGAGTTATTGGTATTCATTATGTACATTGCAAGAATTTCGGCAATATTTAGCCTATACCTGAAATATTTGAGTAAATTTATGTATGGGTATAAAAGTGGGTATTTGTGAAGCTAGGAAAAGGGTTTTTGGGGTTCCGGGAGTTGCCCTAAAACTCATTTTTATCGCAAAGCGTATACACTTTTACGTTTCCTATAAAAATAAAATGAACAAAGAAAATTAATACTTTCCAATAATAATATAATGATGTCTTGACGTAAACTTAAATTTGTTTGCGCCGTTTACGTTGATTGTTGATTTTTAGTTCACGCGATTTAACGTATCGATTAAAATTAAAAGCGAACGCGTATGAAAAAAAAAAGAAGAAAAAAAAATATAGTGAATTTAAATAGCATTGTAAATGACCTGAAAATACGGAATGTTACATTGGAGACTCAGGGACGAGACCATAAAACAATAACGCAGCAAGATATGGAACTGCAGATAGTCCAAGCAGCCTCCTCCAACCATAGCTAGGCATGTCAACCTACAGAAATCATTTGCAATACATCAAAACTTAAGATTCATTTCTTGAGCTACAACTTATATAAAGAATTAAGATTTAGTGCAAGACACAAAACCAATGCTACCAACATCAACATACAATAAAGGCTCAATCTGAAGAAAATTATGTGAAAGCTTTACAAAATTATTATGTTCCTTATGGAATAGAAGAATAACATAGATGTTGAAAGCTTTTTGTTGCATTTACCGGTAGAACCAATGTATAGTTTGTAGTTTAAAATAACTCAATTGTTGTTTACAAAACGCTCTATACAAAACACGCTGCAGCGAAGCGCGGGCAACAAAATCTTGTTATTACGGTGTAGTATACAACTATACTATTTTTAACTTCAAAATAATAACATATTTATTATTTAATGATACACGATGTTATATTTGTGTTTTTATTTAAAGTAATGATTTTTATTACTCTATTTAAGCTTAACTTCATAATAATATCGTTTTCTTATGATGAATATGTGTTTTCTTTTTTACTTAAAGTAATGATTTTGATCATTATATATGAAGTTATGATTTCATGAAATAAAGAATATTTGGATAAAATAAAATGGTTAAGTGTACACTATATAAGGTGAAGCAACAATCCGTGCTGCATGTTCTTTTTGAGGTAGTGGTGCAGCAACCAATATATCAGATACATACCATGCAATAATTCCATGATCAAACAAACAATTTTATTTGCTCTTCAAGATTTTTGATACATACACACATACATTTACATACATACATACATACATACATACATACTTACTCACACGCTTACTTACTTACTCACGCGATTATAAAAATACACATTTAAACTCACACATTTAATTCATATTCATTTTTAACCTAAAATTTTATTTTACACTCTCACATTATTAAGGTATAGTATACAACTATACTAATTTTAAAGTAATGATGTTTATCATTCTATTTAAGCTTAACTTCATAATAATATCGTTTTTTCATGATGAATATGTATTTTTTTCAAGAGGTATCCTTTTATAGACTAAGGATAACCTTAACAGGCTTACAATTCGCTAACAGATAACACATATCTTTTCCAAGAATATCTCATGCATATCTCATAAACGGTACTAACTATTTTCTAACTAACGGTACTAACTATTTATACCGTCGGTACTAACTTACTAAAACATAAATCCTAACAATCCTCCCTTAAACATGAATGTTGAACCATTTTAACTTTATGTTTCTTCAAATTTTTATTCTTCTTTAAACCCTTAAAGGATGTATCCAAACACTCTTATCATTTCTTGATCTTGTAAACTCTATCCTTCTTCAGCAGCAACTTTGTCTTCTCAGCAACTCGGAAACATCTTTTCAGCAACAATCCAACTAAGTTGGCTTTATAGTTTTTGGCAAACTACCAGCCATTAACGGATTTGATGATCCTTTACCAGTAGTCGTTTGCTCTAGGATAGCTAACTCTTCATTTTAAAAACATGGTGAGTTAATTACCATACAGTTTTTGGTAAACTGTCAACCATCAACGAATTCATTTATCTTTATCACCAACATACCATTTGCTTTAGGAATTAGCCCGATTCTTCATGTATAAGACATGGTGCATTGATAAACCAAATAGATTTAGCAAACTATCAGCTACAACAGATTTGATTAGTCTTAACAGAACGTTTGATCATGGACTAGCCCATCTTCACCACAGAAGCCCATGGTGAGTTTGAGAACCCAAACAATTTTGGTAAATTAGTCAACCATAAACGGATTTAGAGAGTCTTAATTTTAACCATAAGCCGTTTGCTTATTGGACTAGCCAGATCTTAAGCCAGTTTAAGCATGGTGAACTGATGACCATTTGTTGTGTGGTGGTTAGCCAACACTCAAACCCTTCTCAATCCCATCAATCTTTCTCTTCAGGTTCTAACTCTGCAAGTATCTTCTTGACAAATTTAATCAACTCCAATGCCATAGTACTGTCTTCTTCAGACTCTAACTTCAATTTTAGCATTTGCATCAGTACTTCCTTTCTCAAAGGATACTTCTTCCTATAAACATATGAATTACTAATTCTGATTTATAGTCACTAAGGTATGTACCCCTGAAGAACTATGCAACTTCCAATTCACTATTATCCAATCTAGCTATCAATTCTAAAACTCATTTTCATCATCTGGATTGAACATAACCATCAAATCTCCCCAAAGTACTCTGTCAAAACCTTCATTATCTCATCTGAAATCTTGTCTATACCAGTTGATGACACAGCATCCAAATCTTTCTCTATCCAAATATGGACAATACACATATCAAAGTACTAAGTAATCTCTCTGTCCATTACTCCTAACAACCCCCATTAGATTAATCTCTTCAAAGTGTTGAACTTGATCAGTCTGTGGTTTAGTTCCAAGACACTCTGTCTTCCATTCTTTGATAGGATATTTTTTGTCAAGTATCTCATAGTCCACTTCTTTTTCTTCATCTGGAGCTATGGTTAAGTGCAATCTTAGTTCATCATTCTCTTTGTCACTATCATCTTCAGAAGTGTTTTGAATATACTTTCTTTTCACCTTGACATCATCTTTTTCCTAATACCACTTTCTCTTTTTAGTTACTCTCTTCTTCTTTACTTTCCTCCCTGAACTTTTGCTTTACTTTCTTCCTGAACTTCTACTTTACTCTCCTCCTTGATCATTTCACCCTTAGAGGAATCAACTCCTTTCTCATTCATCCTTTTGATCAACCTTTCATCTTCAGCAGACCCAATAGAGATGAAATCTTCATCAGACCTCTTAATCTTCTCATACAAAGCTTGTACTTCCTCAAACTTCTTGATTTTCAATTCAGCATGCCATGTAGTTTCCTACATGCTTTAAGTAGGTCATCATTTGATTTCTTAGTTGATTCTTGGTCGGTGGTCTATTCCTGATAGCTTCTGATCTCTGTTGAGCAAGGAATCTTCTTTGAGCAGCAATTGTGTCATGAAGGAACTTTGCTCTTTCTTCAATTGTAAATTTCTCTCTTTCTTGTTCTTGAAGTTTCTCAGCAAGAAGTCTATCTGCCTCAATCCTTGCCTTTATATCATCAAAGTTTCTTATAAGAGCTTCATGGCAGCTTTCTTCATGTTATTCTATTTCTTTTCCTCTTCTCTTCCCACCTCTTCTGCATTTTCCTAGCACAAAACAACTCTTCATCACTTTCAAGCTCTTAAAGCTTCTTCTCAGCTGATGATACCATCAGATTCACTTTCAATTCATCTCTCCTTCAAATCTTCTTCTTCCCTTTTGTCTTTTGGATCAATCTTTGGAAGAGTCTTAATTGGAGAAGTGAAACTTGTAGAGGTAGCTTAGGTCTATCAGTTTTCTTCAACATCCATCAACTCACACCTTTTCTCCTTTCTCTGAAACTGCTTTGGCTTACTCAAGTTGAGAGAACCTTAGCTATTGTTTCATCATCTCCAAATATTTTAGAAGTGGGTGTTTGAGTGGATGTTTGAGTGGCTTGAGCAGCAATTTCTTCTTCAGTACCTTTCTTATGCCCATCAGTACTTTCAACTTGCTCTTCAGTACCTTCAATGTGCTCTTCAGTACTTTCAATATTCTCTTCAGTACCTACAATTTGCTCTTCAGTACCTTCATTGTGCTCTTCAGTACCTTCAACTTGTTCATCAGTACCTTCAATATGCCTGTCAGTACTAACTTTGGATCCGTCAGTACTAACTATTGGTCTGTCAGTACTAACTTTCTCAAAGTCAGTACTAACATCCTTCCCTTGTCAATACTTAAGTACATCTTCAATACTAAGTATTCTCTCATCAATCTCCTTGTCTTCATCCACCATTTCTTTTGTCCTCCCTTCATTTTGAGCATTCTCTGTGTCCATGTGATCAACTGTATCTTCAGGAACTTCATCAAACAAAGGATCTCTTTGAACTGATGATTCACCTTTAGCAAACTTCCTCCCTTGTTTGGATACAGACTCTTTGTGCACCCTATGTTTCTTTGAGAAGCTCTTTCTTGGGAATCTTTGCTTCAATGAGACACTTTTCAGATATGCTTTATGGTGCTTTATGACAGGTTTAGCTTGCTTCTTGAGCTTTGTGATCTGAGCCTTCAAGTCTTGTATTTCTTTAGGTGCATGATCTGAAACTGTGCAAATAAAAGAGACAAAGATGCATAGACACTTGGAAGTCATGTCACCCTCATTCCCTTACAGGGATTTAACACTGGATAATTGTCCTCCAAGATTCCACCAAAAGTTTCTGGAAGAATCAGGAATAGTAGTAGTGGTGAGGGTCTTGGGGATTTGATCAGTCCGTGATTTGGCTCAAAAGGTACCTCACAAGTTGAGCAGGAGATGAGTCAGTCTGTGGCTCATTGGGTACTTCACTAGTGGAGTCAATGAAGGTGTTAGGTAGCTTCAGATGGTCTTTCTGAAGAAGCACCCTCATCCTGAGTTGGTTGTACCAACATAGTAGCAAACAAAGGGGTTACTTTCCCTGAGAAATGCTTACCCTTCTTAACCATGAAAGAAAAGACTTTACTAGTTAAAGTATTTACAGGAAAATGATCTAAAGGTACAGACACATCAACTAGTTGTTTACCTAAAAAGATAGAAATAAAACGTGGGTACATTACAAACTTCTTCTTAGCATCTAAATGTCTAAGCATACCATCAAAAATTAATTTAGAAAAATTATACTTCTGATTAGATGTTAAACAAATGACAGCAGTGGCAATGTTTGTAGGAATTTGATCCCAAGAGGTGCTTTTGGAACTAAGACAATGATTAATTGTATGAAATAAAAACCTCCATTGGGGTGAAAACAAAGCTTTATTAAATGTTAACACTGTTAAATCCCCCTCATACCCCATTTGCTGTATAGCATCAAATATAGCCTGATTAGGTAATGTGTCTATCCCATCAGCATCATCAAAAAGAAGATCACTTCTTATGGATGCCTCAGAGATAGACACAGACTTGCCAGCTACTTTGGCAGTAATGTGCCTAACATTGTTGATTGTTTTGGACTTAGCAGACGTCCAAAACTGTTCAACAAATGTAGTAGATACAATAGGACTTACAGTGAGAGCATGATGAATTGAACTTCGCTTAAGGAAATCAATGATCTCGTGAAACTCTACATTCCCTTCAGACTTCTCCAAGTATGCGACCATGTTATGCTTCGGACATGAATCAAGAACAGCCATTTTACTTGAAATAGAGATCGTCGTGAAGATAGATATTAGGGCTTGTAAGTGCGAATGTAGTTTAGAGAGAGAATGCGTACGAAACTGCGCAATTGAAATGGGTTTATATAGGTTTAGGAGACCTAATTTCAAGGAAACCGTTTCAATTTACACTTTGTACCCTTGGCGGTATTTTTCTTTATCGTCTCAAAAGCGGTACAAACTTTGCCCAGCGGTACTAACTTTGCACTGGCGGTACTAACTTTGTCCAACCAAAGAAAGAACAATGTAGGTAACAGGAGTGCTTCAGTACCATTAGTAACTCTGCTCAACAACTCTCTAAACTCTTTCAAACCTCTAGAAATACACGACCTTAAGAAATACATCACCTATGGTTAACATGTTTCTCTTTTACAAACTTTTACAACACAGCATATTGCCTCCCTTTAACCAATGCAGCTTATGGATTTATCATCCCAATATTAACAACCAAGAACTGAAACCTGCTAACATCAAATGCCTTGGTGAGTAAATCAGCTACATTGTCATCAGTGTGGATTTTAAGCACCTGAATGAGTTTCTTTTCATAAGCATCTCTTATGAAATGGTGCCTAATAGCAATGTGCTTTGTCTTGGAATGATATACTGGATTCTTTACAATGCAAATGGTGCTCTCATTATCAATGTAGATTTTTGTGTTCATGAAGTTGAACCCATAGTCTAACATTTGATTCTGAATCCACAAAACTTACCCACAGCAGCTTGCAGCAGCAACATATTCTGCCTCTGTAGTTGAAGTAGCCACAATGGTCTGCTTCTTGCATTGCCAAGAAATGAGTCTCCTGCCAAGAAATTGACAACCTCCTGTTGTGGATTTCCTGTCAAGATTTGCTCCAGCATAGTCACTATCTGAGTAGGATTCCAGGTCAAATGAAGACACTCTAGGATACCAAAGACCCAGTTTGGGTTTGCCCTTTAGGTACCTAAAAATTCTCTTGACAGCACTTAGATGGGAAGTCTTTGGAGTGACCTGAAACCTAGAACAAGCACAGACTGCAAACATAATATCAGGCCTAGAAGCAGTCAAGTACATTAAAGAGCCAATCATGGACCTATAGAGATGGACATCCACATCACTGGCTTCCTCATCCTTGACTAAAGGCTTCTGAGTCTCAATTGGTGTACTAGCAGTCTTAACATTTGCAAAGTCAAACTTCTTCAGGATTTCTGCAACATACTTATCCTGACTAATAAAGATACCATCTTCCTTTTGTTTGACTTGTAATCCAAGAAAGAAAGTGAGCTCTCCTATTGAACTCATCTGAAATCTACTCTTCATTAATGCCTCAAACTCATCACACCAAGATTTCTTTGTAGACCCAAAGATGATATCATCCACATAGACTTGAACTAGTATGATATCATGTTTGTCCTTCTTTAGGAAGAGAGTTTTGTCAATGGTTCCTCTTCTGTATCCATTCTTCAATAAGAAAGTAGATAAAGTAGCATACCAGGCTCTGGGAGCTTGATGTAGCCCATACAGAGCTTTTACTACTTTGTAGACTTTTTGAGGATTCTTAGGATCTAGAAAACCTGGTGGTTGAGACACATAAACCTTTTCATCATTTTTCCCATAAAGGAAGGCACTTTTCACATCCATTTGATAGACTATAAAACCCATGTATGAGGCAAAGGCTAAAAAGATCCTTATGGCTTCAAGTCTGGCCACAGGAGCAAAAACCTCATCATAGTCTATCCCTTCCTCTTGCCTATGTCCCTGAGCAACTAACCTTGCTTTATTTCTGACAACAACTCCTCTTTCATCCTTCTTATTTCGATAAACCCACTTTGTACCGATAGCCTTCTTCCCATAAGGCAAATCTACTAGGACCCAAACTTTTTGTATCTCAAACTGCAACAATTCTTCTTGCATAGCATCAACCCAGCTTTCATCTTCAAGAGCTTCTGAAATCTTCTTGGGTTCTTGTTGAGACAGGAAACAAGCAAATAAACAATGATGAAAGTCCTTATGGTTAGTTCTCTTTTGTTTTTGAGCATAGCTAACAAAAGCATGAGCTCCAGAACTTGTTTTTACTTTGCTTCTTGTTTGTACTGCTGAGTTTGGATCTCCTAGAATAAGTGCTCTTGGATGAGTGGAGTGAATCCTTAATGTGGGAATAGGACTAACATTCACAAGAGTTTCTAAGTTTGTGAAGTCAGTCACTGCGCCCTCATCATCAAAAGATGAAGTAGTGAAAATACCATCAATGGAATTTTGATAGATATCCTCAAGTGGAGGTATCTCTGAATCATCTTCTTTAGAATGTGTTGGATCAGCAAGAGTTAATCCCTCATAAGGACTGGCAGTACTAACTGGTATGCTAGCAGTATTAAGTGGGTTAGTACTGTTAGCTCTGGCTGGTGTGCTAACAGTACTAAAAATGTTAGCACTGCTAGGCTTAGCAATTCCTTCTTTAATAACCAAGGTCTCAAACTTCTTCCTGAGAACTTCAGCTTCCTCATAAGCTTCCTTTTCTTGCTTCTTAAGTCTTTCAAGGTCAATCATAAAGACTTGTTCTTCCTCTCTTGGACATGCTCTCTTATCATCTGTTGTTGTTGCTGGAGTATTTGTTGAAGAATAAGAAGGCCATATTGGGAGTACAAAGCAGTCTTGAGTAGGGTCATCTTCTTTGTCAGAATCCCCCACATCAATAGTCTCTTCTGTACCTGCATTTTGGTTAGCTTCTTGTTGACCTGCATGTAGGTTAGCTTGATTCTCTGAACTAACAGGATGATAACTCATGGAATCAGTTAAATAATCAGGATCAAAAAGCCAAGTTGGTCCTTTTCCTGCAACATTTGGTTTGTTTCTAAAGAGGTTATGTGTAGGTTTTCTTCAACTCTTTTGGTTTCTAAATTGTATACCCTAAAAGCCTTGCTTTGTAGAGAATACCCAACTAAAAACACTTCATCTGATTTTCCAGTAAACTTGCCAAGGTGATCAATGGTATTCAAGATGGTCACATGGTACCCAAAAGGTCTTATATAACTTATAATTGGTATCTTACCAGTTAAAAGTTCATAAGGTATCTTATTATGAGGCTTAGTCACTAATACCCTATTTAAAACATAACAAGCAGTACTAACTGCTTCAGCCCAAAAAGTGTTAGGTAAAAATGAATCTGCAAGCATGGTCCTTGCAGCCTTAATAAGGGTCCTGTTCTTTCTCTCAGCAACTCCATTTTGTTGTGGAGTTCTAGCATTACTATATTCCCTCTTGATCCCTTTTATCCCATAGAATTCAATAACCTCCTTGTTCTTAAATTCTGTTCCATTATCACTTTTTATGGTCTTAACCTTTTGATTTAATTGGTTTTCTATCTGTCTTATAAAGTCCTTCAGGATTGCACTAGTTTCATCATTAGTTCTTAAGAAAAATACCCAACTAAACCTGCTAAAATCATCAGTGATTACAAGGCAATAGGTTTTATGGTTCAAGCTCCTAATAGATGTAGGTCCAAACAAATCCATATGAAGAAGTTGTAGGGTTTGGCTAATATAGCTTACTGATTTGGCCTTACAAGAGGCCTTGTGTTGCTTTCCTTTCTGACAAGCAACACAAGTGTGGTCATTTGAAAAATGTAGAAGGTTATACACCTCTTACAAGGTTTCCCTTCACAAGTTTGTTTAGATTTTTGAAATTAACATGACCCAACCTCCTATGCCATTTGTTAGATTCATCAGTTGTAGCCTTTGCAATTAAACAAGCCAATCCTCCTGAAGGAACAATGTTCTCTAAATTGAAACTGTACATGTTGTTTTGTCTAGGGATTTTAAGTAATACTTGATTTTCATCAGGTAACTTAACTCAAAAGACAACAAGCCTATTCAAGAGTCAGTAAACAGAACCTTGTTCTTTTTGTCACACATTTGTGACACAGAAAAGAGATTGAAATGATGAAGTTCTTTTAACAGAAGCTACATCCTCAAAATCTAACTTACCCGTTTTATTTTACCTTTACCAGTGATATAACCTTTACTACCTCCAAAAGCAACAGGGCCACCATTAAAGTCTTGAAATTCAGCAAGGTAGGCCTTGTTCCCAGTCATGTGCCTGGAACATCCACTATCAACAATTCCTTTATTCTTTAGAGCTCTATGTGGATAATCCTGCACATTAAAAGAAAGAGATTAGATTCTCTTAGGGACCCAAGCCTGTTTGGGCTTGAGTACTGCCTAGTGGATTCTTTGAAGTTATAACATTTATAAGACTGGATCCACCATTGTGCTGGAATCCAAAAGGGTCGCAGGGGATAAGGGATCCGGGGCGGTTACTTCAAGCTAAACAGCACAAGATATTATAAGAATGACACAAAAGTCGGTTAGATTGATACATTGGATTTATATAAAAAGACATATTACAAAAAGCTTATAGCTTTATTGCTTTTGTTTTAATATTACAAAGATAACATAGATTTTCCAAAACATGATGCACATAAATCTTTAACTGTGCAATCCAAAAACATAATCCAATTGCATCCTGGAACACTCGTGACTATGACCTCCTGAAAACATTGCTTAAAACGTCAACAAAATTGTTGGTGAATTCATAGGTTTATGTATTTAAAGTATGCAGGACCGCAAGACTTTCCCGTGATGTTACAACATATGCCACAATCACAAAACTAGATTACTGTTGCACTAAGCTCATGACCACTGAGCTACAAAACTGTATTTTGCTGTTTTTAGCAGTTTTTTTGCCCGTACAGATGTATGTTAAACCGCAACAATCTAAGTCGACATGGTAAACGTTCGTTCCTGTGATAGTAATCACCCAAAATGGGAGGTTTAATACCAATAAGATCTATTTATATCATTCAGCGCTCACATAATGCAATTAACAACTACATCTTTCATATTGAAAGTTCATGATAATGGGATCAGGAAGGTTATCGCTACTTAGGCAAAAAATAATCAATAACTTTAAAACACTTGCGTTTTCAATTTATAAAACAAGCATGTTTTTCACACAATAATAGTAAATCAGTAAATTGTAAAGTGGGGCTATAAACTCACCTTGAGTACAGATAGTCCAAATAATCACAGATAAAACGTCACGCAAGACGATAGATGCAACCTATTTAAAATTAAGGTCGTATAAGTACCATGAGTACTTTTATTAATAACCATTTAATTATAATATTATAGGTTGTTCATCGTTCTATAGTTCGGGCTAGCATCAATTAATGAGGTCCTGACATGACTACGAGGAGTAAGGACCACTTAAATCGTAAATCCAACAACTAGTCGATACGCCATCCGAAGAGGCCTCATTATGAAACTCCCTAGTATTATAGCACTTTGATAACATCAATTTTATATAGCTGAAGCATCCGAATAATCGTTTAGTAAAATAATATTATAAATAGTGAAAAGTTTAATAAAATATACTTTTTCGTAAATAACAAATGGACTAATTTGGTCGTTTTAAGCCCGTTGCTCGCGTTTCTTACATCCACGTCTTCGTAGTAAGACGAGTGATTAAAATATTATATTTTCAAGTTTTTGATATTCTGCGATGAATAGTGTTTTTACTGTTCACAACAGCTATTTTACTCGTTTTTAGGTTTTAATTAACGTAAAACCCGTTTTTGTCGTATCTTATTCGTTATAGCTCCGTTTTTAGCGATTCTTTCGAGCACGTTCTCGTAATTGAAAGTTTTATCATATTATTAATGTTTATAAAGTATATGTTTCTGTGATGAATAGTACTTTTTATAAAAATTGTTTTATAAAAGTATTAACTATATGCTTTTAAAATTGTAAATGGCGTATATTCTTCGGTATTATCGGTTTTTCGAGTTTTTTAATGACCCCTCGATCTTTGTGGACATGTAGTATTTATAAAATCATAAAACAGTATATGTAAATTTCGAAAAAAATTAAACTGCCTAAGATATTATTTTTTAAATGTGTTTAAAACTTGTTTTATGTATTATTTAGTTTAGTAGTTTAATATAGAAACCCTTATAACTATTTTAAACACATGTGATACTTATAATAAAGTCCAAGATCATCCATAGTCCTTATAATTTCATTGTAACAAGTTTAACAATTTACTTTCCATTACTTTCACATGTGAATGATTAAGAAACCTTATAAAACCCTAATTTAATATAAACATTGTTTTTTCTTAATCAATAGTTAAATACCTTTTATATTCATTTTTCCATGATATATATGACAATATGACATGATAAAAAGTGCATAAAATCATAAACATAATTAATAACTCATTTTACATATTAAAAAGTCCTTAGTGGTGATTATAGCCATAATTAACATATAACACATAAAATAATGAGAAATAAAAGTATAAAGGAATTAGGAAGACCTTAGTGATAATGTATGAGATGAGAAATAAGTTCTAAACCCGTGTTTAGATTCAAAACCAAAGCTTACAAGCTTATAAACCCTAGATTAGGTTTGAAACCCTAATCTTCCCTTTTCTTCCTTAATACTTGCAAATGATGAACCAATGCTTGCAAACACCTTAGTATGCCTTAGGATTGATGTGTAAAGGGTTGTATGGTTGAGATAAAATTTTTGTATGGTTTTGATTATATGATGTTATTTGGACGTGGGTTTTGGACTTAATAAGAGAGGAGAAAATAATTTTGCAAAGTATAAAGAGTTTATGTAAAGTTTACTTATGCATGCATGTGTATTTATAGTCAAAATATCTAACTAACCTAACCATGGTTACTTTCTAACCCTTGCACAAAGGTTAGATTGCCATGTGGTTTCTAAGGTGTAAGAGATGGTTTCCTAGATATTTCTTAATAAACTGATATATGGACAAGTGATAATTCTTGGTCCTATCCTCAAAATTTTGGCACATATATATATATATGTGATGTTATATTTATTATTTTGGTATTGGGTATAATCGTGGGTATTTTGTTTAGGTGTAGTTTAGGTTTTGAACTTCCGGGAATACCTAACACGCATTTTATCGTGAACCGTAAGCATTTTACGTAACCAATAATATTTGATGAACAAAGAGTTATAATTTATCCTCTAAATTATCTTAATAACTCTTGTTAGATATAAATTTTAATTGTTTAATGCGTTTACATTCGTATGATCTTTTCAGTTTACGCGATTTTGCTTGAACGATTATGATTTAAAAGCAAACGCGTAAAACCCTAAAAATAATTAGTGGATTAAATAATGTCATACAATGACCTAAAACACGAGGTGTTATAGTCTCCCCCCGTTAAATGAGCCTTGTCCTCAAGGCTTAAGACGCGGCATTTGATGATGGTGCGGTCTTGGTGAAGAGGTGGGGATATTTCTTCCTGAATTGATCTTCACGTTCCCATGTAACTCGGACCTCTCTTGGAGTTCCATAGAACCTTTGACTTAATGGGATACGATTTGCTTTCGTCCGTTTAACTCACGATCACTTGATCTCTATGGTCCTCGACAAACTGAAGCTTGTCATCAAAATGAAGTCCATCCAAACGGAACGGTAGGGTTTCGTCGGCATGACACTTCTTTAAGTGGACACGTGAAATGTATTATGAAACCTTTGTCAGCTCATTCAGGAAGCTCGAGCTTGTATGCACACTTCTACAACCCTTGTTATTACCTTGAAGGGTCCAACAAACTGAGATTTTTTAATTTCACCCGTTGCTAAAACGTTTACTACCCCTTTCCAAGGCGAAACCTTGAGCATCACTTTATCTCCAACCTCAAACTCCATCGGCTTACGCTTCAAATCAGCGTAGCTCTTTTCGCCTATCACGATGCGCTTGCTTCCTTTGATAACTTGATTGATTTTTCTCAGTCGTCTTCTTTGTCCTATCTCTGGACCGGTGAGTGAACTTCTCCAACCTCAGCCAACAAACAGGTGAACGACATTTTCTACCGTAATGTGCTCAGGGTGCTGCGTAATGCAAGCATGTAAACTGTTATTGTATGAAAAAATCGACATAATGGCAAGATGTTTTACCCAACCATTTCCAAAGTCATCACACAAGCTCTAAGCTTGTCTTCGAGAGTTTGAATGGTTCTCTCGCCTTTGTCCGTCAGTTGCGGATGATATGAAGTACTCCTATCTTAAACTTGTACACCAAAGCTTTCTTGAAGTGCCTCCAGAAATTTGATGAGAACCTCAGGGTCACAATCCACAAATAATCGTGGACAGGTATTCCATGCACTTGTTACTACTTCTTTTGGGTACATTCTCGCTATGTTTCTCAGAGGTCGGTTCTTTCATGGGTTATAAAGATTGTGGACTTTGTAAGTCGGTCAACGATTACCCAAATGGTGTCATACCCTTGTGATGACTTAGGAAGCTTTGTGACAAAATCCATCGTGATATTGTCCCACTTCCATTGAGGTATCTCAGGTTGTACCAACAAACCCGATTGTCTTTGATGTTCGGCCTTGACCTTAGCACATGTCAAGCACTTGCTAACATAGGTGGCGATATCAGTTTCATTTTGGGCCACAATATAGCTTCTTTACGTCTTGATACATTTTCTTGGGAACCTGGATGGATAGAATTACTTCTGGACTTGTGGACTCGTGCATGATCACAGTCCGCTATAATCATCATAAAAGTAACCAATCCATGCCATTGAGGCATAGGGTTCCATTCCGTACGAGTTCCAACTTTTTCGTTCTTAATTGCCTCTGGAAATTTAGCATTTTCAAATCAGCATAACTCTAACTTCCTCATCTTGATGTTCTCTGTTTCCGTGCTTTCAGTCTGAGCATTCAGATTGCTTAGGAAGATCCAAGCCTAATAGTCATGACTAATAGCTCGACCTTAACGGTGGTTCCGTTCTTTCCTGCTCAAAGCTTCAGCAACGACATTTGCTTCCGGGTGTAGAACGAATATCGCATCGTAATCACTAAGCAACTCTAAACCATCGGCATTGTCTCATGTTCAATTCTTCTGATTAAGAATATGTGTAACTCTTTGATCATGGAAACACCGGTACACTGGTACCATACAGATACTGACTCCAAATTTTCAGAGCGAACATACTTGCTCCAAGTTCAGATATGAGTAGTAAGATTGCTTCTCATGGATCTTTAACTGGCGTGATGCATAAGAAATAACCTTTTCCCTTTGCATCAACACAGCGCCCAAACCCTTCTTTGAAGCATCGCAGTTCGATAAATCTTAACTTTTGGTGTAAAGCCAGAATTGGTGCACTCACAATTTTTGCTTCAATAGCTGGAACGCTGCTTCTTGTTTGTCACCCACACTCAATATTGACCTTCTTTTGAGTGAGCTTGTCATGGTTTGACGATCTTTGAAAACCTTCAAGAAATCATCGATTGCATTTTTCATTTTATTAATTAATAAATACCCAGCATTACCTAAAACTGACGTATCCCGTTGTGTCTTAGGAGATGCCAATCTTTAACGGTTTCGATCTTGGTGGAATCCACATTGATGCCTTTATTATTCCCCCCACATTCCGTGACCGAGGAAATACTGTACTTTGGGAATACAAAATTTCATACTTGGAAAATTTTGCATACAATCCTCTTTCTATCAACAACTCCAATATTATCTTCAGATGGCTCTTTCGTACTCTTGCTTGCTTCTGGAATAGATCAAAATATCGTCAATAAAGACATTACGAATTTGGTCCAGATAGTCTTCTTTGTTTGCAAACTCGGTTCATGAGGTCCATAAACACAACAAGGTGCATTGGTCAAACCAAAGGAATACTTGGAATTCATAATTGTCCATATCGAGTCTGAAGGCAGTCTTCGTGGATGTCTTCCTCTCGAAACCCTCAATGGTGATAACTGACCTTAGGTCGATCTTTGGGTAGTTACTCGACCCGTGAAAAGTTGATCGAATAAGTCATCAATTCTCGGTAGCGGATAACGGTTCTTCACCGTTAGTTTGTTTAGTTCCTGATAATCTATGCACATCCGTAATGATCCATCTTTCTTCTTAAAGAATAGAACTGGAGCTCCCCATGGTGACGAACTAGGCCTTATAAAGCCTAATCGGAAAGCTCTTGTCGTTGATCGCCAATTCCTTCATTTCCGATGGGGCCAATCGATAAGGTGCCGGTGCTACAGGTGCCAGCACCAGGTACTAGATCGATAATAAAATTACATTGTCTTGGTAAGTGAAGCATGGCAAGTCCTCGGGAAATACTATGGTGAAATTTTTGACGTTCCCCCCCCCCCCCCCCGGTACCTTAGCAATTGCTACTTCTATTCCAGACTAGTCTCCAGTCCCCCTGACGGTACTGAGTGCCAAAAAGACGTGAATCCTTTGTAGCGGTATCATTCTGGGCCTTGGTGCCAACGAGATGAAGTTTAATCAGTTCCGAGTTTAATTTCTACTTCCGTCTCATGAAAAATTAAGGATTCGCTCCCAAAGGGGAATACGAAACGTCTCACTTAGCACAATCATAAGGCTTGGTTATTTCGCAACCTGGTCCATGGCCCACTTTTGACGTCATAAGTACCCTTTCTACAGCATTGGGTCGACATTGAAATGGATGTTCAAGAAATTTTACGTGCAACCCAGTAATACCGTATTTACCTAAATTTCTTCTAACCATCAGCTAATTCAACGTTATAACCATTATCTAATGTACGTGGTGGTT
The DNA here is from genome assembly GCA_026074375.1 of Tanacetum coccineum. Lineage (NCBI taxonomy): Eukaryota > Viridiplantae > Streptophyta > Magnoliopsida > Asterales > Asteraceae > Tanacetum > Tanacetum coccineum. The sequence continues at coordinate 29,363 of BQNB010026364.1, read as the reverse complement.
ATATTAATCAAAGTAATAAATTGGGTAGACACGAACTTCTATCTGACAACAAGTATCAAATAAAATGGAAGCACAACGGTTGTTTTGGAGAAACGTACCCGTCACAACGTTGTTGTCTGGGTTTTGCCCTGCAACTCCCACTGCATAAGCCCTGGCTACACCGTTACCATTTCCCTGATTCTTGTTCTTCCCTGGGGCAGTCCTTCTGAAGTGGCCTGGGCCCCGACTCAAAGCAAAACGATGGCATTGTTATATGACCTTGGGCTCTTGGGTTTGTTGTTTGTTACGGTAGTGTTGTTTTTGTTGTTGCGGTGGATGTTGTCTTATGTTATTCGGTTGTTGTTGTTGTTATTTGCAGTTGCAGGCGGCTCCTAAAGTTTTTCCCCCTTTTTTGGGGGTCAGGTGGCCAAGTTCTTGCAGTTAGTGCATCGTGGTATATCAAGGACCGTAATGGTTGAAATTACATTGGGAAAATAGAGGTTCTTAGTCCCTTCATACGATTTCTTGTCACCTTCTCGCAGCATAAGCCCTGCTGTGTTCTGCCTTTTTGTTTGGTTGTTGTTGGTTATTTCAAGGAAGCGTCTTTCAAATTCCTCTTGTTTTCTGTCTGTCTCTCAGCCAAAAGTTTAATCCTCCTATCCTTTAATTCAGTCGCAATCTCATAGCCTCCTGCATGGTTTTCGGCTTACGATGCCACAACATTTGAGTAGGATCTGGTCGGCATCCCACCGACTAACTTTCAATTTTGTCAGGTTTCTTCAGGAAACTCCTGTCACACAGGCAATGCTAGCTCCTGGAAGCGTTGGTTGTAGGCTACTACATCGGTGCCTTATCGTACTTTTAGGTTCACAATTCGGACTCAATCTTCTTGATTTCATCCTCAGTAAATATTTAGTTGTTCATCTTCTTTTTCAAGTAGACCACATCATTGCATATGCAACCTCTTAGTCACCGTCCTTGCTTGTGAGTTCCACCATGTTAGAGCAATTCCCATAAGAGTACAAGTGGCAAACTTCACTTGATTCTCCACGGTGCAGTTACTTATGCGACACGGTTCACATCCTCTTCAACCATTGGTTGGGTCAAGTCGACCACTCCTTCTGTGCCCCTGAAGAATAAGGGTTGACATTTCATGAAGTCTTGATAGGTGCACTCCCGAACAGCGCGTTCATTCCTTCTCACACCTGTTCCCGAGGTATGGCTATCATCGCCATTTCGGGTCGTAGCACGTGCTGCCAATACAGCAGTGACACCCTCGTCGATCATGGCCTGAAGTTGGGCACTGGTGACCGAAGTGGTGGTAGTAGGGTCTGTGACTGGTGGGGGAGTTGTACCTGGGTTTAACCTCGTGGGCCTTCCTCTTGGTGCCATTTTCTTAAATCACAAGAAAACATAATACCCGTTAGATTTCAAAAATCTTAACCATAACCCGATGTATACATAATAAATAAAACGAGATCACAGCACATGGTGAAATACACAACAATATTGAAATTAATAAATCGACATTCATTCACAATAAATTTGATTTCATATAAAACATAATCCATCCTTTCCATATATAACTTGGGAAAATAATACATGATTGGTTTAAATACAAACGATCACAACACTTAGGTTACAAGACAAAATAACCTAAAGCCATACTAGCCGAGATATACTCGTAATACTTAGTAGGCTGTACAAAGTAGCCGATACATGAACAAAAAGATCTAAACAGAGTAGCTAGACAAAACAAAAGATCTATACAGTCTGCTAGCTGGGAATAACCCATAATAATTAACAGACTGTACAGTAGTTACAATCATAACCAAAGTCTAGGAACTGCTACTGGCCTCCTCTGGTAGCTCTGGCTCTGCAGGATCCTTAGCAGGTCCTTGCTGTCTCTGAAGCTCGATCATCTGAGTCTTGAGGCTCTTCACTATCTTTAGTGCCTCCACTAACTGTCTTTGTCTCCGATGGTCTGCTTTCAGCAAATCTGAAATCACCGTTTGTCTCCTACGGTCTGCTGCCTGCAACTCAGCGATCTCGGACTGCTGTGCCATGACCGTAGTCCGAAGTGATATGCCCTCGAAACGTACCTGATCGCAAGCATCCATCGACTGTGCCCAAGCGGCATGAGATACTCTGGCTTCCTCCTCCATCAGAAGGGCAGTGCGTCTATGGAATGGCCTATCCCTGTACAACATGTTGACTTGAGATCTAAGTAGAGCTCGGTCATGTCGGCAATCATCCAGCTGAGAATATATGATATCATCCTCCTGGTCAACAATAGTAGCCAACTCAGTAACTCTCTGATTGACCCCCTCTAGGGTGGTCGGTGCAATCTCCTGGATGGCTCTTACAAGGTCATCCCATGTATCCGTAATACCATATCCTAACTCTCTAGACGTCTGGCGTCCTGGAGCGGCATCTAACATATCAACAAATCCATAAAGGTCTGCCCTAGCTATGGTAGGTCCAACCTGCCTAGCAGCACCAGCTGCCGAACTCTCCTCGACCTCGTATCCAGGACTAGGAGTAGTACGACACGACCTCTTATGAAGCGGTAAACAAATCTCAGGCATCCCAGTCTCATGAATAGGAGATGGTAGTGCATCTCTCTGTCTAATCCCAGCAGCTCGGGATCCCAGAGATCCCTCAACATATGTAGGGCTATTGGGTGGTGGTGATGGTATAGGTAATGGCGGAGAGGGTATCTGAGGAAGTGGTGATGAGTATGGAGAGAGAGGTGATGGTGGTGGAGTAGGTAAGGCTAACAATCTCTTAGCAACTTCCTCGGAGAGGAACGGTGCCGGCGCCTGGGGTCGGATGGACATCCTAGCCGTGACGCGATAAGCAAGGTATGGGTCCTGGTCAGCTGAATAAGCAACAGCTGCAGGGTCGGCAGGAGCTAAGTGCTCCTCCTCTGCATCATCATCATCATCAGATGACTCCTCATCATCCCTGTCTCCTCTGTCAGCAGGATAGTCGGCTGGATCCTCCTCATCATCCTCCTCTGGGTCCTCCTCAGGGTCGGACTCCGGTATATACCCTGGTGACTGATGAGTAGGTGAGTCAGCAGCAGGCATTGGCTGCTCCTCAGCCGGGAATACCTCATCGTCCACTGGTAAGAACTCCGGGTAAACAGGCTCCGGAACAAAAGGTATGTAAATAGGTGAAGGTGGTGCCTGCTCTGGCTCCTCCGGGCCAGGCACGTAGTCTGGTGATGGTGGTCCCTCAGGGCCAGGTATGTAGTCCGGCGATGGTGGAACCTCAGGCATAATGGGTGGTCCATCGACTCCTGGTGAACCGATGTCTGAATCGTCCTCAGATACTGATGTGTATGTAACCGTAGAGTGCTCAGAATCTGACATGATAGTATCTGAAATCAAAATTAGCTTATATAAGTATATTAATATAAGACTATTATCCTTATATACCGTCTATATTATAAACATGTATATCAATCATGCATGTATATAGTCTAATCGACTAATGCAACAACTAGTATATGAATACCCCGTAAAAACCCTTTTGTATGTATGCAATGTTTGAAAACGGTTATAGTCCAGCAAAAACATTTGACCTGGTTCTCTATAACCTTGGCTCTTGATACCAATCTGTAACACCCCCAAAATGGGTCGCAGCGGAATAAGGATCCGGGGCATGTTACTTCAAGATCAACAGCACAAGATATATATAAGAACGACACAATTCGTTTAAAATGAAACATTGGATTTCCTCCAAAGAAATATTACAAAGCTTATAGCTTTACTTGTTCTTTGTTTAATATTACAAAAGATAACATAGATTTCCCAAATACATGATGCACATAAATCTTTAACAGTGCCAACCAAAACATAATCCAATGCATCCTTGGCATCTCGTGCCTAATGACCTCCTGAAAACATTGCTTAAACCGTAACAAAATGTTGGTGAATTCATAGTTTATGTATTTAAATTTGCAGGACCGCAGAATTTCCGTGAAGTTACAACATATGCCAACAACACAAAACCGCTTATGTTGCACTAAGCTCATGACACCGAACAAGCTAACCTTATTTTGCTATTTTAGCAGTTATTTGCCGTACAGATGTTGTAAACCGACCAACATCCAAGGTCGACATGGTCAACGTTAGTTTCCGGTGATAGCTAATCACCCTAAACGGGGAGGTTAATCTAATAGATCTATTTATACGTTCGCGCTCACATAATGCAATTAAACAACTTACATCTATGCAATTGACAATCATGCTATTGGGCTCAGGAGGGTTATCGCTACTTAGGCAAACACATAATCAATATATTATACACTCACTTGCGTCCAATTTATAAAACAAAGCATGTTCTCACCCAAATACTAATAAATCAGTAAAAAAAAAAACAAAATTGTAAAAGTGGGGCTATGAACTCCACCTTTGAGTACATATAGACTATTTTTTTTACTAATCCAAATAATCACAGATTAAAACGTCACGCAGACGATTGTATGCAACCCTATTTAAATTAAGGTCGTATAAGTACTGAGTACTTTAATTAATAACATTGAATATAATCTTATAGTTGTTACATCGTACTATCGTTCGGGCTATCATAATTAAAGAGGTCATGACATGACGTACGAGGAGTTAAGACACTTTAAATCGTAAATCCAACAACTCGTCGATACGCCATCCGAAGAGGCCTCATTATGAAACTCCCTAGTATTATAGCACTTTGATAACCACTCAATATTCTATATAGCATAATCACCGACTAATCGTTTTAGTAAAATAATATTTATAAAGTGAAAACGTTTATAAATATACTTTTCGTAAAAATGACCTAATTTGGTCGTTTTAAGCCCGTTGTTCGCGTTTCTTATGTCCACGTCTTCGTAGTAAGACGAGTGATCAAAATATTACATTTTCAAGTTTTTGATATTCTGCGATGAATAGTGTTTTTACTATTCACAACAGCTATATACTCGTTTTTAGTTTTTAATTAGCGTAAACTTGTAATCGTAATAACTTATTCGTTTTAATCCCGATTTTAGTGATTCCTTCGAGTACGTCTTTGTTATTAAAAGATGTATTATATTTTATAAAGTTAATCCCGCTGATGAATAGTACTTTTTACTGTTCATAGTTTATAAAATTACTTTTATAAACTTTAATTATCGAAAATGTCGTAGTTTATTCGTTATAGTTCCGTTTTTAGCGATTCTTTCGAGTACGATCTCGTAATTAAAAGTTATATCATATTTTAGATGTTTTAAAATAAAAGTTGTGTATGAATATGTAGCTTTTCTAAAAATGTTTTATTAAAAGTATTTATCGTCGTAAAACTCTAATTAACGTATCTTATTCGTTAAAAATTGCTTTTGCGAGTTTCTTATCATGTTGAAAGCGTCATGGGTTGTATTATTTTTATTATTATATTCAAAACCTACTATCTAAATTCGAATTCTAAACAGACCCTAAGTTTTCATGTATATTCTTTATACAAACTATTGTTTTATGTTATTATTTATTTTAGTAGATTATATTGGAAAACCCTAATAAAATTATGTAACATATGTGATACTTATATTAATGTCCATGATCATCCATAGTCCTTATAAATTTCATTTAAGAAGTTTAATATATACTTTCTTATTTTCATATGTCGAGATTAGAAATCTTTAAAACCTAATTTTAACCTAAACTGTTTATACTTAAACCATCTTTACCATACTTTTACTTTCACTTTTCCATGATATCTCCTGACCTTATGACATAAGAATAAGTGCATAAAATCATAAACATAAATAATAACTCATTTTACATATTAAAAAGTCCTTAGTGGTGATTTAGCCATAATTAACATATTACACATAAAATAATGATAATAAAAAGTATGAAGGAAATTAGGAAGACCTTAGGGATGATGTATGAGATGAGAAATGAATGCTAAACCCGTGCTTAGACTCAAAACCAAAGCTTACAAGCTTATAAACCCTAGATTAGGTTTGAAACCCTAATCCTCCCTTTTCTTCCTTAATACTTGCAAATGATGATCCAATGCTTGTAAACACCTTAGTGTGCCTTAGGATTGATGTGTAAAGGGTTGTATAGATTGTAGAAAAATTTTGTATGGTTTGATTATGTTTGTTATTTATGCCGTGGGTTTTTGGCTTAGGAGAGGAGAGAAAGATGTGAAATTTTGTTAAGTAAAAGTGTATGAAACTTCACTTATGCATGCATGCTATATATAGTTAAAATATCTTATTAACCTAACCATGGTTACTTTCTAACCCTTGCACAAGGTTAAGAAGTCAAGTTGTTCATGGTGTAAGAGTTGGTTTCCTAGATCTTTCTTAATATCTAGATATTATGGACAAGTTGTTAATTCTTGGCCCTATCCTCAAAATTTCGGCACATATACATATATGTGATGTTATTTTTATTATTTTGGGTATTGGGTGTAATCGTGGGTATTCGTTTAAGCGTAGTTAGGTTTTGGTGCTTCCGGGTATGCCGAAACGCGTTTTATCGTGAAACGTAAGCATTTTACGTAGCCAATAAAAATAAGATGAACAAAGTTATTAATTATCCTTATAATAATCATATAACACTTGCTTGATGTAAACATTTAATCGTTTAATGCCCGTTTACATTGAATGATCATTTTTAGTTTACGCGATTTAACTTAACGTTTACGGTTTAAGAGCAAACGCGTAAAACCCTAAAAATAAATTATGAATTACATAATGTCATACAATGACCTAAAACACGAGGTGTTATAGTTGCGTATGGATTATGCCAGATCATTCTTGATGGATATGGTGTATTGGTCTTCAAAATAGTAATCTTCAAATATCTTCATTTAAGGTCAAAATGCGCGCCTTTTGCTATCGTACACCCAATTACTCCATAATTACTGCAATTCTCAAATATAAACGATTAAGTAACAATTCTTTGCAATCACTATACAAAATAGGTTAATAACATAGGATAAATGATGTTATAAAATAGATGTTATTTGATGTCATCAATAAAAAAAAATTTTTTTATCTTTCCCCCACTGTGTCCTCACAGTAGCTTTAGAAGTTTGTAAAAATGTATCCCTAAGGATATTTTCCGTTAAAGCACTTATTTGATCTATTACAAGTACACAACCAAACACCTCATGAAATAGGAAGATGAAAACACTCAAATCACTTAACTAATCTATGTGGTAACATGTAACTAATTTGCTCAATTGCTCGGTCGTGACAAGTATTCTATCATAAGCTTGGCAAGGATACACATCTCCACCACTAAAGCCAAGGAGTAACACGTTTATAAAGGTAAATATGGGTTTTTTGTATGGAAAGACGTACGATTAATCAATCTACAATCTTTCACCAGAAGTACCCACTCTAAAACAAGGCACTGACGCATACATTACATGGCCGTAACCACGGAAAAAAAAAAAAAAAAAAAATAAGACATGTGTCTGTTCGATCATATCTCATTCGATTTAACAATGGTTAGGATGAAGAATGATCTAGGGTAGGAACCTCTAACTTTTACCCAAAAGTCGTAACCATCGAGGCCAGGCTAAGACATGCATTACATGGCCGTAATAACGGAATAGACATGCACGCTCGAACAAGTCCTCATTTACATAAAACTAGTGGCTAATCATTAGGTGAGAGGGAAGTAAATTGTTGTTAAATAAAAATCAAGAAACAAATAGATTAAGACTTAAGATACAAGTTGCTAGACACTTTTTCTCGACCGTTACCATGATTAAGACACAACTATTTACAACGTCTTGATCATAGATCAAAAACAACAACCTAAGTTGGCGTTTCCGTAACGATCAACTTCCCAATCATCCCAAAACTTTACATACTCTACAAGGTAAGTGGCGATATTTACCACTTTGTACAATACTCTACATTGTTGATTTTTTAGACGTATCAACGAATAATCGATCCTTCGTGTAATTCCTTTGGTAATGCTCTTTGCGAAACGATTATCTTTAAACTTTCTTTCTCTCTCTTTTTGTATTTTTTCTTATTGTTTCGATTTTTTTGCTAACTATTCTTCAAATCTCGGTGTAGTTTCACCATCTTCACGATCATAATAATTCCAGATAATTTCTTCGATAGTTCCTTCGTTCTTCGGATTCACCAATAATTGTGACGGTAGTAAAATCACATGAGTTTTGACTACTAATATACATTCCTATTTGCAATGTGCAAATTTCCAACCGCACCAAAGATAGAAAATGACACAAGACTCGGGAAATACAAACTTTACACTTTAAGCAACTAGCAACTGTAAATTAAACTTAATCTAACAGGGTAGGTTAAGGTGTAAGGGTGTAACGAAACAAATAGTTGGTGTAATTCCTAAAGGATTGGCTCTACGGGTTGTTCTAATGGATCATCACTCTAAAGATGAGAGTGGAAAAGGGTTTAAACGGGAGGTTAACTAACTGGTGTAGTTAGTTAATAAGCAACATGTAAAGGCGATTTGGGTGTAATCCTAAAATTTACCAATTTAAACAAGTTACTCCATCTAAATCCATAGTACTCATCATTGTGGTCTCGAGTGATATACCAAGCCAAGTTCTAAAGTCTACAACATCACGGCACATCATATTTTGTGGGAATTTAGAGTAAACATTTAGAAGCGGAAAGGGTTAAATCCTCAAAATATCTAAGATGTGGTTATAGGTGCGGGTTATGTATCAAGTAATTTCACAATGTTGCTTGTTTTTTTTGAATTTGAGCATAAATTAAGCATTTTATGTGAAACTTAGGACAAGTAAACTTCTAATTCATCCCCTCCACTTGAATTATCCAACGTCCCGTTGTATATATTAACATTAAATAGGGCATTTAAAAAGGAATTAGAATGAGAAAACTCCCCTTCTATTTGCTTGGTTAGATTCTCCAAAGTTGCGTTTAATGAGCGAGTTTGTGTGCTGGAAAAGCATTGAATATCATAGCCGAAATAGCACAACACATTAGAATTTAGAAAAATATGCATTCCACCAACTTCGTCGATATTTCTTTCACGAGGTCCTGTAAAAAATATAGGAAAAACAGGTGCATTCCTATCTTGGTATCTACGGTTAATTTAAACTAAACTAAACAAACTAATTACGGGTCAGTCTGGTGAATACGGCGTATCAGGTTAGTGAATACGCCGTATTGCCAGAACTGACAATAATGTTTTTAAAGTGCAATAAAATAAAGACTGATAACGTCCAGACATTCAATACGCCATATGGTATGGAGCGGATACGCCGTATTGATGTCTGGGAAGACAGACTCGATAACAAAATTAAATAACAATCCGGGTTGTCTCCCGGGAAGCACTTTTGTTTACAGCGAAGTCTTTAAGTTAGACTTTTCTTCAGCTTCTCTTTATTCCATCTCATGCACGCTAATGTGCCCGCGTGTGAGCCATTCTTCCGTCTTCGCATTTCGAATGTAATCGGGTCCTAGATTTAAAACTCCTTTGTAGAACCCCTTAAGCTTTTGGTATGCATGCGAGATTCCATTCTTCACATCTTTCTCACTTACCTTTAGTAATGGTGGGATCTTGTTACATTGCTCATTAGTGTGGTTTTTAAACCTCGGATGTGATCGCACCATTTGGTAAGTTACTTCATCATCACCATTGTAAAGGGTAATTATCCCTTCCAAACATTTTGTTTTAATTCCAACTTCTCTTAAGAACAGTTAGTCAGCAATAATATTGCCCATTCTTTCATCACGATAAGCATCCATATCCTCCAAAACTGCAAAATCAGTCATAACAGAAAAAGTTCCAACAAAGATAGGTACATTCATTAAGGCTCCTACAACATTATCCCCTTTGTACACCATCTTATCTTTCATTATTGAATTATGAAACTCTTTGGACATCACATTGACGTACAATAACGGGTAGAAGTTGACGTGTGTAAATTCAAATCCTATCATGCATGAGAACTTTAAGTTGTGGGCGCAATCTATATGGATTTTCTTATCATCGTCGCAATAACTAGGGTAATCATCAATTCCAGTATCAAGATCTTCATCCCTAGTTCTAAATTCCTCAATTACCTCACCTTCCTCAATGGTGGGCATCAAATCATCCCCTTGATTTCTCCTAAACTCAAAAGGTTCATTTAGATTATTTAATTCTTTTTTTTTTTTTTTTTTATTATTTTTTTTTTTGTTTTTTCTTTTTTTTTTTTTGTTTTTAAATGTATAATCTTCTAAGACAGGGTCTAATGATCTATTTAACACCATAAAGTCACTCCATAAGCCTAGCTCTAATTAAGTTTATTTTTCTCTCAAACTTAGCATTGTAGACCCTCTTAATATAAACCACTACGAAGGTGTAACACTTTGAAAGAATGAATCCTTTCTTCCCGGCAACGATGCCAAAAACTTGATGTGTCGTTGTGTGGTGTATATTTTATTGATTCAAGTTTTAAATTTATATTTTGTCGACTAAACCAAAAACAACACTTTAACGGGCAGTGTACCCGATCGGTAGTAGTTTCGTGGTAAGTAGGGTGTCGAACACTTGAAGCGAGGTTAAATCTATCAATTTAATTAATATCTTGGTTATCTAATCTATGTTAATTCTATTCTATTCTAAACCTATGTTAAACCTATGTCAGTCTAAATCCTAATTCTAACGAGAAAAGGGGGTTTTCAGCCTGAGAGACTGGCACAGTTTGGTTGGTGACTACAATCAATTCAAGGCACTTTTACCCACGCAAGCTAATTAACAAAAGATAAAAGAGCGGTCGAACCTTATATAAGAAAATTGTATTAACCATTATTAATCTGATTAGAAAGTTGGGTTTGTTTTATTAAGTGCATGATTTATTCTCTCGATGGTGGCATATCATTCTTAAGACGTAGGCGTTACATACCCTAAGACCTTAGACACATAATTCTGTCTACAATTAAAGATCGCAGTACGGCATCAAGAATATGATTTAGACAGCATTAATTCTCCTCTAAAAATCGACTTTTATGGTTTAGGTATCGAGAATATGATTTAGCACACTGAAAACTCATTTTTGAGTTTTCTATTTATAAGGTCTGGAAGTCGGTTGGATACGACGTATCTAAGTGTTGGATACGGCGTATTGGGGATTTCTTAGAGTAGGGACCACGCTTGATATCTTCTAGAATATTACATTGATTCCATACTTTGAATACAACATATTGAGTCTCTCTGGATACGGCATATTGAGCTTATTCCTCTGTGGTCTTTGGTGAGTGCAGGCACAGATACGCCGTATCTTACTTGATGGATATAGCGTATTGGTCTTCAGAATAGTAATTTTCAAAATATCTTCATTTAAGCTCCAGAATGCGCGCCTTTTGCTATCTTTCACTAATTACTCCATAATTACTGTAATTCTCAAATATAAATGATTAGGTAACAATTCTTTGCAATATCTATACAAAATGGGTTAATAACATATGATAAATGATGCTATAAAATAGACGTTATTTGATGTCATCAATACCTCTGTTAGGCATAGAGCCTAGTGAATTAGGTTTCAGATATGAGATTGAGATAGCTAGCGGGCAACTAGTAGAGATTGATAAAGTTATTAAGGGTTGCAAACTAGAAATCGAGGGTCATGTCTTTAATACTGCTGCTCTTGGGGAACTTTGCTTAGTAGTATTAACTGGTACATTGCCAGACTTTGTTAAGATTGTAGTTGGAACAAAATTTCTTTTAGGATGTGTGTAAGTTAATTTATTTTGGTGATTCACCCTCTGAGCATTGTTCCATACTGGTCTAACTTCCCTTTGACCAGTAATCCTTCTCATATTATTCAACACATATTTTCCAACCATTTTATTCTCATAAAAGTTATAGTCCTTGATTAAATGGTTAAGACTTCCACATACAAAACAAGCTTTCTTATTAAACTCAAAACCATTTCCTAGTTTTCGAGTCATTATTCCATTCCAATTTCTTTTATCAACCCTAGGACTCTGACTTTTCCTAAGGTTTTCAGCTTGCCTATATGTGTGTTGTTTAATAACAGATTTCCTAGTATTTTCATCTGATTTAACAAAATTGATTTTAGCATAACTAGGTTTATTCTGTTCAATTGAAGGTCTAATCACACAATCATCATCACTATCAGACTCCCACTCTTCAATGATAGGAGCACTAGGCCTAACATCTTTAGGTTGTTCCAAACTATCCTTACTAGACTTAGATGCAGTTGATTCAATTCTAGGCACACTAGAGATAGTTTCACTCACATTAGTCTTATAGACATAATCATCTAATCTAGCAAAGGATAAGTCAGGTCTTGAGGGCATGTAGTTCCCAGTGTAGGGAGGGGGAACTGCATGATATCCCTCAACCTTCTTAAACCTATCATTTACTTGATTATTTTCCTCTTCAATCTCATTCACACTACTATCAGATGCACTTTCAAACACTTCACTTTTATTCAGATGACAATCATGCAATTCATTTTCATTCATTTGACTGTCAAAACCAACACCAGACTTGTTATTAACACTTATTTGACTGTTTATCAGTTTAGTTAGCTTCATAGATGATGTTTCAAACTTTTCTAATTTTAGTTTTAAATCATCTTTTTCTTTTAAAGCCTCTGCTAACTGATTTTTAAGCTTATACTATAGATTATCTTTTACCTTTAAACATCATATTTTAAAAATGCAATGTCTTCCTCATAAACGCTTCATTTTTGATGAAACAAACAATTCTAGCTTCTAGAGATTCTAAGCCTAATTGATAACCTATAATTTCTAGATTAGATTTTTTAAGAGCATCACGCTGTTGATCATACTATTTTTGAAGAGTTTCATATGATTTTAAGCAATCTTTAGAGCAAGTATGTACCTCAGAGTCTGAACTTGATGAACTGGATGAACCTGAAGACAAATGGGCCATTAGAGCAAAGTCTGTAGGTCCTTCTTCAGTTGAAGCTCCCATCATAAAACCACCTATACCATCTTGAACAACCAAGGCATTGTAGAGTTCTACTGGGTAAATCTCCTTAGAGTATCTCCAATTTTATTTCCTTGATTCTTTGGTGCCTGCATTTTTAGCAAAGTGACCTCACATGTGCAGTTGTCAATTCAACTTTGTCTTATCAAAGCCAATAGTTTCTTTACCATTGAAATTCAGATTTCTTCTGTCTCTTTAAGAATCTCTTCACCCTTATGGTAGGCATGGCCACTTGCCATTTGGATCCATCTCTTCAAGATCATCAGTATCAATCTGCTCCAGATCTTCATTGTCCAACTATGGACTATTGATTGATTGACAAAGAAGGATAACATGACATCATTCAGCATAGGTTGCGGAAGCGCTTGTCCCTTTGGACCTAGTAGCAGGTACCTCATGCGCATTATTAACTTTCATTAGTACGGCTAGTATCGTCCGAAGATTACAAAAGCCACATTCTGAGAGTTTGAGCTTGAGCTTGATTGGCTTTTAATCTCATCTTCATATACTTTTAAATTGTTGTATAAATCATCCATGCTTAACTCATCTAGATCAGCTTTGTTATGCATGATCAAGGCAATATTGTTCCATGCTGATGGTAGACTTCTTAGCAACTTAAGATTTGCATCTTCCTGGGAGATAACTTCACCATGAATTTCCAATTGGCTGATGAGTTTCTGAAACCTATCATAGTTCTTATCAGTCCTTCAGATCTTGATGCAGTAAAATTCTCATATTGCTGCTTCAGAATAGTTTTCTGCATTTTCTTTGATTCTTTGTTGCCTCTAAACCTGGCCTTGATTGCTTCCCATAAGGTCTTTGCATCCTTGATTCCATGAAACTTCAATAGGTGCTCATCAGGAATGGCCAACAACATAGTGCTTTTTGCTTTTAATTCATTCTTTCTTGCTAGCTTTTGTTCAGCAGTTTTGGGAGGAATGGGACCTTCAGTACTAGCTGATGCAATAGCAGGTGCATCACCATTCATAATAACCTCCCAAAGAGCATAATCAGTGTGAGTAAGATATTGCTCCATTCTCATGCTCCATAGATCATAGTCTCCTGTTTTGAGTATAGGAAGTTTTAGTGCAGACACTGTTTGGGTAGTTTCTGACTATGATTCCATCTTCTCTTTGATTATGAGATCTTGTGTAGATATAGTGTTCTTCTTATTCAGAGTTTCTCAACAAGCTCTGATACCACTTGTTGATCCCTTCTTGACAGATCTTACTTAGCTTGTTAAAGCTTAGTTATATTGGATAAATCCAAGACAACTATAGTAGAAACTAAGATTGAGAATATCACAAACTATGCGGAATCTAGTTTGCAATACTAAGAAGAACAATGAAACAGTAAAAACAAGATCTTTACTAAACTTTCAATATATTGAATACTATTTTGAATTACAAAATAGCTATGAATACTAACTATGATTGCTATGCAAACTATGAATACTAATATGAAAACTGATATCTAGATCTATGCCTTAGGGTTCCTTTTATACACCAAGGAAACCCTAATGGGCTTACAAAATGCGTCAAGTGATCAATGCATATCTATTCCTAATATATCTCATGCATATCACTTTAGCAGTACTAACTATTTATACCAACAGTACTAACTACATAACTAACAGTACTAATAAACTGGCAGTACTAACACTTTGTACTGGCAGTACTAACTATTACATTAGCAGTACTAATGACTTAAACTATTTCTTCTAATCTTCAGCAGCAGTAGTTTCTTCAATCAGCAGTATTAACTTGAGACGCCTTTATTCCCAACATTTTCTATATATATAGTGGCCATGAAGTGATAACAACATACACACATCATTCACAAGCAAAATTCAATCACACTTTCCTTGTCCTTTGTTTGCTGGTTTCAACACCACAAGAGAAACAAAACCATCATCAAGAAAACATTAAACCCTAGCTCCATAAAAATCAAAAACCCCAAGAAACCCTAATCGGTTTCTTATTTCTTTGTTTTTCTTAGGACGAGGAATACAAATACCATCTGATTCTTTCCTTTGGATGTCGAACTCATAAAAAAGTACCACTCTTTCATTCCTTTTAGTTGTCGGTGATTACAAGGAAGTCCAAGGAGTCGTCTTTCATCAAGTTGGTATCAGTGTCTGGGATTGGTTCGTTGAGTTGTAGACAAAAATTAAGGTTTCGTCTGGTTCGAGTCCATACCCACATTTTTCTTCAAGTTTTTCTGTGAGTGATCATAATTCTTGTTATTTATCTATGATATGCATTCTTGTGTCCATGTTGTGACTTGGTAAAATTAAAACAAAGGAACACCATTTTTTACAAGAAAGACAACTTACTGATGTTTTCGGGTTCAATGAGAAACCTATTTAAAAACTTGGAAACGAAATTTTAGGGTTTAACCACTCGTTAACGGGATCTTATGATTAGTGTCATTACAAAATTTCAGCCCTATACCTTGATAAAAAAGATGGAAATTAAGTTTTACAAATCTATGATTTTATGTGAAAATAGTGCAAAACTAGGCTCACTTACATCTCAAAAAATGACCCGTTTGACTTGCGTAATGGGTAAGGGCCTTGGTGGGATTTGTATATGGCTTGGTTAAGAGCGTGTGGGACTTGGAATTATAAAGAAAGGTTAAGTAATAAACGCGTGAGATGAGTTGCAACATAATCGTTTTATTAACAAGTTTTAAACTACGGAAATGGGTTGTCTTGTGTAAACTATTTCGACCACTTTAGAGGGGGGTTAGGGCAGTTTTGAGGAGTCTATGTAAAACTTGAGCTGGTCGTGACCATGTAGGAAAAAGAATGGATGAAAACGGCTTAAAAACGAATAAGTTATTGCTATTTGAAAATTCATAATTTTAGCTTAGTTTTATGTTGGCTGCTTGTTTAGGTTGCGACCCACAAGGGTTTAGACCTTGTTTTGACCCGTTAAACGATGTCATTATTGAAAACTCATAACATGAATGTCATAGTCGACCTAGCCGAGAACGCGTAGGTATTTTTGGTTTGTTGTGAAAGTCAATATCGAATTTTAGAATAATACCTAAAGTTCTACGAAAATCACTCTTTCTAAACAATAAAAATTGTTACTTATTTTAATTAATCTTTCCAACGTCACTACTTCGGTTATATATTTGAGGCGTTTAGAGACCAAACCGTGAGTTGACCCGAACTAACTATCTAAAGTTCACCTGACCTAGTTTTAAAAAAGTCCGACTTCGTAATTTACAGATTATTATTTAGGATGCGTGGATCGTAAAGTTACCGTTTGACTAAAATTAATATTTTTCGAAAACCAATATCTTTATTATTTAATCGAAATGCAAGCACATGCTAGGGACGAAACTTCATTAAATTCATTCATATTGCATATTTATCTTAAATATGTATTATTATCACTTTGGTTGCAGATAAAGTTTTCCTTGTTTTGCGTGCATCGTTTTCCCTGCCTATACTAATTGATATTATCTTGCTATTCCATCGAGGTGAGTTCATAGCCCCATGTTTTACAATTACAATGATTTACAACTTTGGGGTGAGAAACATGCATTGTTTTACATATTGGAGGCAAGTGTGCATTTTCAAACTGATTATGTGTTGGCCTAAGTAGCAAGAACCCAATGTGCCCATTATCATGAACTGTCAATTACTGGATTGTAAGCGCGAATGTTATAAATAGATCTATTTGGGTTTGACATCCCCATCCGGGTGAGTAGCTCTCACTAGTGTCACGGAGTGAACCAACAGATGTATACCAAGTGGAATTTGGGATTTGTTTTGGGTTGAACTTCCATCAGAGGCAATATGGAAATATTTATATTGCATTCATACTGTCAAGCTTCCAGTGTTTGAGCCTAGGGAACGTAATTACATTTTTGTGATGGGTGACAGGTTGCATAATCACGTGGAAATCTTTCGGTCGATTTATACATACAACAAACCTATGAAATTACCAAACTTTTAGCGTTGACGTTTTTAAAAGCTTGTTTTTCTCGGTAATTAGGTACAAGAGCAAAGATATACATGGTGTTCAATCATTTTTGGAGTTATTTCATAAAGATTTAGAGGCATTACATTTTGGGAATATTTGTCATGATCTAAAATCTTAACATTTTCAAGGATGAACAAGTTAAGCCGTTGAGCTTTTGTAACATCATTTATTAAATCCAATGTATCATTTTCAAGCGAATCATTTTGAGGTCGTTCTATCATGTCTTGTGCAATGGTATTATGAAGTAACGCTTCCAGAACATCATTTCTGTTGCGACCCATTTTGGGGGTGTTACAGAGTGAAGTTGCTAAACATGGTGTGTCGATCTCGATCATCTCGGACCGTGATAGTCGTTTCACATCAAGGTTTTGGCTGTCAATGCAAGAGGCATTAGGAACCTGTTTAGATATGAGTACGGCTTATCACCCTCAGACCGATGGTCAAAGTGAGCGTACTATTCAGACTTTGGAAGACATGCTTAGAGTGTGCGTCCTGGACTTTAGAGGAAGTTGGGATGTTTATCTTCTATTGGTCGAGTTTTCGTATAACAATAGTTATCATTCTATTGTGAGATGTGCTCCGTTTGAGGCATTGTATGGTAGAAAGTGTCATTCGCCAATTATGTAGGCTAAGGTTAGAGAAGGTCAGTTGATAGGACCTGAGTTAGTGCAAGAGACTACTGAGAAGATCTCGCAGATTAAGGATAGACTTAAGGCTATGCATGATCGTCAGAAAAGTTATGGTGATAAGAGGAGGAAGCCTCTAGAGTTTAGTGTAGGTGACTATGTTTTGCTCAAAGTGTCACCTTAGAAAGGTGTGGTACGCTTTGGGAAGAAAGGGAAACTAGCACCTAGATTTGTTGGACCTTTTGAGATCATTGAGAAAGTAGGCCCGGTAGCCTACATGTTAGATTTGCTTGAGGAATTGAATGGTGTTCATGACACGTTCCATGTGTCGAACCTTAAGAAGTGTTTGGCTAATCCAACACTGCAAGTGCCTTTGGATGAGATTCGAGTTGATGATAAGTTGAATTTTGTAGAAGAGCCTGTGGAAATTTTGGAAAGAGAGTTTAAGAAGCTAAAGCGTATTAGGATTGCCATCGTCAAGGTTTGGTAGAATTCAAAATGTGGTCCTGAATTCACGTGGGAACGTGAGGATCAGATGAAATTGAAGTACCCGCATTTGTTTAGTGATGTTAGTAGCTAATTTTGGGGTCTAAATTCTTTTAAGGGGGGGGGGGTAGAATGTAACCTTTGACCTTTTTGTGTTCTGAATATTTCATTTATAGTCCTTTGACTATTTGACGTTTGTCAGTTTATTCATATTTTGTACCGTGTTTACGGTGGTGATTTTATGAGAATTGTAGTGATTTATGGTTTATTGTGATTAATAATATTCCTTTTAAAGGTTATTATTATGTTATTTGTATTCCGGGTAGTTTGACCCATGAATTTTGAGAAATGCCAAAAAACGAGTCCTAACACGTCTGTTAATGTCCAAATGAGTTTTGAAGGGTTTAAAGTGTAAATATGTCGTGTAAATACTCTAGGTTAATGGAAAAGTATGTTTAAGGTGAATAAAAATGCTAATTAACTTTGGGAAAAATTTTACGATCAAGTTTTACGAGTATTTAAGTGATCCCGACACGAAAAGAAAGACCCGAACCCCTCCTAGGATGCTATTCCTAACCGTGTAAGCCTAGGGGACAAGGAGGAAAAAATTTAGCAAACTTTGTCCCAAGTTGGTACATAAGATGCTTTCCAATCCATCCTTTCTCATAATCCTTTCATTTCAAAAAAAATTAAAACACACATGTATGTGTGTGTGTGTGCCTTATGCGTCCGAACCAAGCAAACCACCAAACCACCATAAATTTTCCAACTTTAATCAAGAACGTGATATTCCGGGTTGATACGAGTATTTGGGTATTCATTTAAACAACGTTTGGGTTGTCCGGTTTGTGTCGAAATCTACATTTTTGAAGATTTTCTTGTAAGTTCCTAAATTTAAATTTTGTTTGTCCTTATGGGTTTATATTGATGCATAGATGTTAGTTGTATAAGTTGATCGTCGTGAAAATCGATTTTTGGAAACAAAACGGGTATAAAAGGGGTGTTTGGTTGCGTCGAATAAGCAAAGAAACAAAGGGGTTTTTGTAGTTTTGATGTTGTGGTCGTGATGGTTGAATAACATATGTTGCTAAATAGCTTATTTTGTATAATAGCATGTTTAGCTTATTTTTTAGGTTATTTCGTGGCTTATTGTGGAGCGTATGGCTCCGCGGCTTATTTTGAAAAAACAAGAATGTGTTTTTGATTATTTACGTGGTATGGCGTATGTCGTGGACTATTTTTATAGCTTATGGTAATAACCAAATGCGATACGTAGCTTATTAGCTTATTGTCAAGCTTAATATATGTATTGTGGAGCTTATGGGCTCACGGCCAATAAGCCCATTTAAGCCGTGGCTTAATGGGAGGGCTTATTGTGGTCCAGATTATTTTCTATTTATTAGTATGAGCTTATGTATATAAATGGACATTGGTTTTGGACTTGGATTGTATTTCGGACTTATAAATATCTAAATGGACCCTTATTGAGCCTTAAAGCCCAATAAGCGATATTTAGTCGTTATAAGAGTTTTGACGGAATTTTTGAAAATGAAATGTATTTATGAAGTGATATTGAACGTTATTTTGAGAAAAACGTTTTAGTAAACGTTAAAGATTGAGATTTTGGAATATTGTCAGAAAAGTGTTTGAAATAAAGGTTAAAAACCTTGGAAAACGTTGTATAAACGTAAGGGTCATGTCGAAATTTCGTGAAAGTTTATACTTAGAAAGTTTTACTTAAAAACGTGACTTTTGGTTTTAAATAATAAAACATTATTTTATTATTTTATTTTATTATTAAATAAATTCACTAAAAGACAAAAAATATAATTTTTCTCGAAACTTCTCAAATATGTTTATTATGAGTAAACGTTCCATTTTCAACCCTATTATGATTATTTTCACGATGACTAAGGCTACCGAATGGACTTATCGAGATATATTTATAATTATTAATTATAAATATTTACTTATATTACTTATCTATTTTCTTTAAATAGTATAAGTATGGATTATTGAGCGATGGGATTGATATGATTGTTGGGATATGTCGTCAACCATCACACCACTAAATTTTTATGGGTAATTGTACAACGTGTCTAAACTCTATGCATCAAACGTGAAGACTGTTTTGGAAAATGAATGTTTAAAACGGGATATTAACTGGACTAGGTCGTGTGCAGACGTCGTTGTATTTGCTTGTGTGATTGAGATTTGGTTGCTAAAGACTTGCTTGAGGTGAGTTCTCGTAGCCCCATTTTTCTTCTGTTTTTCCGTTGTGGGAAAATGATACTCAAATGTGTTTTGAACTGTTTTGAATTTAACTGTGCAAAATGTGGTTATGTTTTTGGGACAAGATATATGCTTATGATTGCTATGTGAATATTATGTGTTACATGATTGTTTGGATCGGAGGGGTACGCCTATCCCAGTATTTGTATGATTGTTTGGATCGGATGGGTACACCTACCCAATATTTATGTAGTTATTGGAGTGGCTGGGTACGCCTACCCTGGTATGTGTAAGGTCATGCCCTAATTTAGTGCTCCAGCTGGTAGGCCCTTTAGGTGCGTAAGTGACATATGGTGATTGACTAGCGGGATTTCTAGGTTTTGTTACATGACTAGTGGGGATGCTATGTCATGGGTTGTTTGCATATATATTCACTATCATATTGCACTATTGTCCACCATTTTTAAATATTGGTACAGCTTTTGGGTTTAGGGTCAAACCTACGAGCTCACCAACATTATTGTTGATGTTTTTGACTATTATTTTCAGGTGAAGTGAAAGAGGAATAAGTTGGTGTTATGTGATAGCAGACTTAGAAGTATCTCGCATGGATTTCTCATATGAAGTCTTTCTTGTTTATTTTATTTAGTTCTAGTCATTGGAAGATTTTGGTTTAAGTTGGGTTTGGACCCTTTTGTGGGCTATTAGATATTGTAAGAGTTTACATATTTGATTGTGATTTGGGACATCACTCGAGGTTGTTCGAGGTTGATGGTCTTCGTAACACTTAGAGATTATGCATTGTAGTTTTCTCTATTTTGTATCTTGTGTTATGATTGATCATTATGGTGCGCTCCCGAGTTTCCTCCATTGTCGGGGTATGATAGTTAGATACGCCGTATTCAATGGAAGTGGGTACGCCATATCGAGTTATCGACCAGAACAGTGTATAGAAAACAATTTAAAACACACACGTAACCAAATAAACAAATATACAAGCAAATACACAAATATACAAGATTTTACACTAATCTAAATTACACTAATTAATCTAAATTACACTAATCCTAAGGGTTAGATCTAATCTAATGTTAAAAACAAAATATTAAATAAAATTCAAGATTAAAATTTCACTCCCCGGTAGCGGCGCCAAAAACTTGATGTGTCGTCCTGTAGGTATAATTTAAGATTATTCAACTTTTAAATTTATATTTTGCCGACTTTACCTAAAACAACACTTTAACGGGCAGTATACCCGGTCAGATGGAGTTTCCTGGTAAGTAGAGTGTCGGTCACTAAGAGCGAGAACTAATCTTTTATTTTATCAATATTTTGATTAACTAAACTAAGTTGATTTAAACTATGTTAATTCTATTCTATGTTAAACCTATGTTAATCCTAACTCTAACGGAGAAAGAGGGGTTTTCAGCCTGAGAGACTGGCACAGGTTTGTGGTGACTTAGATATACTTAACACGTAATAACACACGCAAGCAAATAGACAAAAGATAGAAGAGCGGTCTAGCCAAATATAAGAAAACTGTATTAACCGTTATTAATCTAATTAGAACGTTGGTTTGTTTATTAAGTGTAATGAATACTTATCTCGAGGCGGCATATCATTCTTAAGACTTAGGCGTTACTTCTTCCTAAGACCTAGACACGTAGAATTTTATCACAATTAAACGCATCCGCATAAAGCATCCTATTTGTTGATTATAATCTATCTTAGGGGTTAAAGAAATAGTGAGCTTGTTAAACCCTAGCTCATATAGACTTTACCCGCTTACTGCTTAATGGTAATTTATATACTAGTAGTCTACTTGCCAAGTCTTTACCAATTGATTAAGAACATACTTGTTGATCCTAAGGGTCACCTGCTGGTCTAACTAAGCTCACTAATCTAAAGGCGAAGTTAGGTCATTATTTGTGATCCTATTGGTCTAGACATATAAATCACTATATGAAGAGCCATCCTGACATCTAGCTAACGTGGTCGGTATCACTAGATCCAGTTGAATGATAGGTCGCATACAAAAGCACGTATATAACTATAAATAGATAAACATAAACAAGCAATCAACGATAAATTAAGCATTCGAGATAAACAAACCAAACATTCAAATCTTCATAATAATGGCTAATACCCATGGGTATTAGCCCTCAAACGTCATAATCATTACAAGAGTAATATTCCAACCAAGGTAAACTAACCGAGTTAAACGAATGATACCAAAAATCGAACGATTACTAGAGTATAAGAGATTACAAAGTGATTCCTGTGGAATTAATAGCTTTGCTTGACCTCTTCTGCTCTTCTTGTCTTCTGAAAATCAACTTTCGTGGTTAAGGTATCGAAAATATGATCAAGCACACTGAAAACCCGTTTTTAGGCTTTCTATTTATAAATTCTGGAATTTGGTCTATACGACGTATCGAAAGTCTTGGATACGGCGTATCGGGGGTTTCTTAGAGTAGGGATCACGTTCGATATCTTCCAGAATATTTTATTACTTTAAATTGAATACGGCGTATGGAGTTCCTCTAGATACGGCGTATTAGTCTTTATTCCTTCGTGGTCTTGTGTGAAGTGTAGGCACAGATACGTCGTATCTTCCTTCATGGATACGGCGTATAGGATGTCAGAGTCAGTATCTTCAAATGTCTTCATTTAAGCTCCAGAATGCGTGCCTTTTTGCTAATCTTCACCAAGTACTCATAATTACTGTAATTCTCAATTACAAACAATTAAGTAACAATTCTTGCAATAACCATACAAAATGGGTTATTTACAAGGGATAAATGATGCTATAAAAGTAATGTTATTTGATGTCACCATCTTCACAATAATTATATAACACTTATTTGACGTAAACTTTTATCTGTTTAATGTCGGTTTACGTTAATTGTTGATTTTTGGTTTACGCGATTTAGCTTAACGGTTAAAATTAAAAGTAAACACGTAAAGGTTCAAAGTAAATAGTTTTGAGTATACTGACATAAAATAACCTGAAATTATGGACTGTCATACCTCTTTTAAACATTCTTTTGTGCGTAAGATTTCAAATGGCTCTAACACACTTTTTTGGAAGGACCGCTGGTGTGGTGACGAGTCTCATCTCATGGATTTTTTCCCATGGATTTTTTCCCTTGAGACCTCAAAAGATTTTCTTATCAGTGAACGTTGGGCCTTAGACGACCTCTCCTTTCTAGATTCACTAATTGGAGATCTCTTTTTACATGTGGAGGGGGTGGACAAATGGTCTTGGTTGTTTGACCCATCAAGTTGCTTCAAGGTTAAAGTTTTAGCAAAAAATTGAAAATCTTTCCCTTATAAATTCTATTATTGAGTTCTACCATCGGTGAAATTTTTAGGTCCCCCGTAAAGTGAATATTTATGTGTGGAGAGCCTCGCTAAAAATATTGCCTAACCGTCCTAATATTGTTCTTCGTGGTGTTGATATTATTTCTATTGTTTGCTCTATGTATGAAAATATTAACGAAGACATTGAGCATTGTATCATTACGTGCCCGCGTGTCCTTCTAATTTGGAGAAAGGTTTTGAGTTTGTGGAACTTTGATACCCTTACAAATTCTATCTCCTTCTAGATTAGGGATGTTTCTCTCGGAAACATCTAGTGGTTATGGTAATTTAAGTATTTTAAAGTCCCTTCATGGTGTTTTCCAAGTTTCTGTTTGGGCTATTTGGAGCTGGAGAAACAAGCTCATTAATGTGCCGCCTAATTCATGGGATAAAATTACGAAGGAATACAATTTCCTGTCCATTCCAAGGTTATCTAGGTCTTTGATTTCTTCTCGTCTTTCCTCGAAGATTGCAAGATGGAATGACTAGATTGCTCAACCTTTTGAATTGTTTGGTTTAGCATAATGTATTTTTTTATAGTTTTTGGGGATTTCTCTTTGATTTTCTTTTCTCTTATCTTCTATAGCTCCCCTAGAGCTTGTGTTAATATAATTTCTTAGCTCTTCAAAAAAACTTATTTTGTCGCACTGTCTTTTCAGGCGTCAAAAGCATTAAATGGTTATCCAGCCTGCGCTGACGGTTTGTCTTTAGTAATGAAAATATTTTTCTCTCTCCTTTTTGGTCAACGTGCATAATCATCCAGATTTGAAAAGGGTGTACCTACTTGTATTAGCAGTAACGGACTGGGGACATTCTTTATATGACAACCTACTTGGACCACTTACTTCCATCATTGACGCCCGTAAGATAGCTCGGTGGGCATTTTGACACATAGTCGTACTGACTACTGACTTCATCCGTGTTTATGATATCCACCGTGCTGATGGGACTAGATGTCTGAGCTACCGATGATAGTTGTTCTTTATTTTGTTCACTTGTCATTGATGTTGAAATATATCTTTTGATGTTGTGACAATCTACAAGGTGAAATTTAAGTTTTTAAGTGGAGGGAAAATGAAAATTAATTGCTTGTTTATGTCATGCTCTTACGGATGGCGCCATGTTTACTATGGTTCGTAAAGCAAACATTAACATGTGCTAATGATACGAAATAAGATTAATCATATGTTCGATTTTCCTTGTTTGGTGAAAACCCCGAGATAAGAGTGTTTCTCTAAAGTTAGGGCAGTGCTCATATAGACTAAGGTTTAATGTAAGTGAAAATGGAGACAATGAACTTTATCTCTTCTCATGAAATGCATGTATATTTCTAGGGGTGCATTTAAGGGTTTCGTGAGACTCGTTAGATGAGATCCAACAGCCCTGGGAGACACACATAGGATCATCCCATGGATGAGAAAAGAATGACATGTAAAGGAACATCCTTGGCTCTTGGTACAAAGGAATCTTCGTACGAGGAAAGGTTATGGTGTCATAGTGAGATGTTTGTCGCATTACCTTTGCACCTATGTGGTTTATACACGTGTTCATAGTACAATAATGATCACTGATGACAATTACGATATAGTAGTTACCTAGACTGATGCTTATAAGGCACCGACTGACAAAGGTTTATGTCTTATTATCTTATTGGGCTTGTTTATGTTGTTCCCTTTGAATATGATATAAGGTTTATCAAGTTAAACTAATCATATTTCATGGCAACAAAGTAAGTTTTAAACATGTATATAAAGTAATATAAAGAACAACTTAAAACACACACAGAAGTAACTTTTCAATGTATAGGTTCTTATTAGAATTAAATAAAGTATCTATGACACACCTTGCTTGCGGAATAGCAAGGTGGTTGAATGACAATTAGGGGTTTTATCTCCTTTGAACTTAAACTCTTAACCAAAGTTAAGTGAGTAAGAAAATAAACTACTTGACTAAAACTGAAGCTTTAGCTTCAGCAGTTCTGTTCAGTTTGTTTGAGAGATAAAGAGCTCTTCAATGTGTTTCACATTAATTAGAAAAGTTGGCTCTTTTCTCTCGATATCTCTTCCCTTTTATAGGCAAAGAGATTAGGGTTTACAAGTTTAACCTAGTCTACGTGGCAAGCATTAAATGGGTGATTGAACTACCATTTAATGCACGTTTTCTTTCTAGTAGTACGTACAGTCCTTTAAGGAAAGTTGGTATACTTCTATACCAACTTTAGAAGTTACTTTCCCAATGAGATCTGCTTTATTCTTTTTGATATAAAGCAATCTTTTTTACCGCCTTGTAAACCTTCTAGAAGTTGAATCATTTCATTTCAACTTCTGTGAAGGAGATAGACATCGTCCAGCTTGGAATTGTCAGCCAAGCTGGACTGAAGCTCTTACTAAGGTCTTCTTCAGTTTCTGCACCGCCTCATAAACTGAAGTGAAGATAATCTTGATCTTCTAAGTACCCGAAGAATTGGAGCTGAAGCTTTCCTTTAGCGACTCAAGCTGAACACTCTTCAGCTTGACTATACTTAGGGGATTTTATGTTTAAATCTACTAAGACACTAAAGGGGTCAAGAACTGACCCCAACAATCTCCCCCTATTTGAATATACAAATAGCCTAAGTTTTTAATCAGTTGTAAGTGAGCAAAACAACTTCTTCTTACACAACTGATATACATTGAACAACATTAACTGATAACCAAATCTATTAACTTTCATTACATTACAATTACAGAATATAAAATTGATACAAAAGATTATGACGTTTATTGTTTTTGTTGCTCAAGGGACCTCCTCTATAGATGAACTAATGACTTGACTTTATTTGCTGACCTTGGTTTGTCACTGAAGTCACCAGTTCTCTTTCTTTTCTTATTTGCTAACTCCTTTAGCTCATTCAGGAGGTCTTGTTCTTTGAGGGGTTTGTTTAAGTCAATCTTAAGTTCTTGTTCAGTTTGAGTCAGCTGATCCAATCTTGTCTTCACCCGACCATAAATGGTTTTCCATCCTTTTTCACTTTTGTCTATACAAGCTTGTATTACTTATCTCCATTCAGACAAATGTAGATCACTGACCTTAAGATTTGAGATAACCTCTTCAGACCCGTCTTCCCTATATATTTTTAGTGTGATAGGGCCTTTCTTTGTGATAACTTCACAGTTTGTGATCAAAGGGCTTTTCTTTCTTTTCAGCATTTTGTCACGGTACTTATTATAGAGTAACTTTTTTTTGTGGTATTCTTCCACCATATCAATGCCCATAAGATCAACTAGGTATGCCAATTCAGCATATTCTGTAACTGGATTAGTTTTCTTCTCCCCCTTAGCATATGAAGCAGTTGATTTTCCTGTTGAAGGAATACCCTTGTTGTGAGCATTTAAGATGCTGGCAAACCTATTTAAGGTATTAGATTGAACTAAAGAAATTTGGCAAACCAGAGTCTAGATATGAGATTGAACTGAAGAAATTTGGCCTGGTAAATCAAGGAACTCTTTAGGAAGTTCCCATTTATGTTTCTTCAGTTCAGCAACCTTGGAGGTAAGACTGGAGACAATTGATGAGGTGTCATTTTATATACTTTTTTAGGGTTGTTTAACCCCCTAAATCATGCATTTATGCCCAAAATAGGTACTTAATCATTCCTTTTCAGGTATTTAGCATTTAGAAGGCATTTGGAAGAAATACACGTGACTTAGGCTTATTCGGAGAAGAAACAGACAAGACTACAGACCAACACCAAGACTCTTGAAGATTTGTGCTCACAGAGCCTGGAGACGGTGTCACCAACTCTACATGACACTGTCACAACCCACTTAGTGACAGCGTCACAACATTTCATGACGGCGTCAACACGTATCGACTGGCACGCAGATCTAGAAGATCCTACTCATGACGGCATCACGATTAAAATGCGATGCTGCCGCAGAGATTTTCCTATATATACAAACCCAAAATTAGGGTATTAAGTATGTAACTTTAGAGTAAAAGAAAGGGATGAACCCTAGTTCGTTTAGCAGCTATTAGGGATGATTTTAGGGCCTCAAATCCTATTGTACTTCCTTTAATTCATATTTTAATCAAGTAAGACTATCTTAATCATTCAATATGTCTTGTTGTGTGATTCTTATTTGTTCTTGCTTTATCTTTAACATGCTTGGCTAAACCTTCTATTGTGTTTATTTATGATTGTATGAAACCGAGAATGTAGATCTTAGTGGTGTTACTTCTTGTGATGAATATGCATGTTAGGTCTTAGAAAACCAGCTTTTGTTTGTATCGTTGTTGATATGTCTAGGAAAACATGATTGCGTAGAAAGGATACCATTGGGTAATAGTCTTCATACTACCTTGCCCCTTTTATGGTTGATCCACTTTTAATATATTTCAAATGCGTATAATATACTCTTGGGGGGCGGGTAATAGTCTTCATTCTATCTTACTTTGTGTTTTGCCTCAACAGAATATTAAATAGACGGCGGGTTCGTGTAATTCGTTCATGACTTAGGAATAGTTTCATAGATCATCACAAGTGTGATAAAGCAACAACACTAGGAGAAGCAATCTAGGGAGTGATACTGATTAAATAAACACAATCTTTTATTGTATTGTTATCACCAGTAGCTTAGTTTATATTTAGTTTAATAGCTAAAACCAACCAACCTCTCAAATATATGATTTTACCTGCTTTCCTAGAAACATAAAATACAAAAATAATCTTCTCTCAACCCTTAGAATTCTGTTAGACCGTGATCAAGTCTTCCCAACCTATTCCCCTAAAGAATGATAACAACCCCCGAGTCTTGCCTATACTACTACTACAACGGTTAGGTACTTGATGACATCAAATAACGTCTATTTTATAGCATTATTTATCCCACGTTATTAACCCATTTTGTATAGTTATTGCAAAGAATTGTTACTTAATCGTTTATATTTGGGAATTGCAGTAATTATGGAGTAATTGGTGAATGTTAGCAAAAGGCGCGCATTCCGGAGCTTAAATGAAGATATTTTGAAGATTACTATTCTGAAGACCAATACGCCGTATCCATCAAGGAAGATACGGCGTATATGTGCCTGCACTCACCAAAGAGCACAGAGGAATAAAGCTTAATATGTCGTATCCAGAGATACACAATACGCCGTATTTAAGATATAGTATGTGAATATTCTGAAAGATATCAAGCGTGGTCCCTACTCTAAGAAATCCCCAATACGCTGTATCCAATACTTAGATACGCCGTATCAAACTAACTTCCAGACCTTATAAATAGAAAAATCAAAAATGAGTTTTAAGGGTGCTAAATCATATTCTCGATACCTAAACCATAAAAGTCGATTTTTAGAGGAGAAAAAGAGCAGAAGAGGTCGAGCAACGTTATCAATTCCATCGGAGACAACGTGTTATTCCGTATACTTTAGTAATCGTTCAGTTTTTGGTAACATTCGTTAACTCGGTTAGTTTACCTTAGCTAAATAATTGCTTTTGTATTTATTATGACGTTTGAAGGCTAATACCTTCGGGTATTAGCCATTATTATGAAAATCTGAATATTTGGTATTTATTTATCTGGATTTCTTGATTTATCCTTGAATGCTTGTTTATGTTTATCAATTTATACTTGTTTACGCGCTTTTGTATACGACCTATCATTCAACTGGATCTAGTGATACGGACCAAGTAGATCTAGAGTCTAGGAAAGCTCTCCATA
>BQNB010026363.1:20519-38851 GCA_026074375.1 Tanacetum coccineum | reverse complement strand
TATGCTGCTTTAGGAAGAAGCTTTCTCCACAGAACTTCCTGTTCTTCTGATGTTTGAAATAACAGATTATCAAGAACAAAAGTGTAAGAACCCGAATTTAAGGTCATTATTTATTTCGACTTATATAATTATTTTCTGAATTATAGAAAAATTTTCATTTTATTATTTTGTCGATTTTGGAGAAAATCATCGGATTTGAATAAAAGAGCTATGCGTTAAAAATTTAACCGTTTTTGAGCAACGAGAAATCAACGACTTCGTATTTTGGCCTCGAATGCCAATTATATTTTATTTTATATAAAAAAATTATTTTAAAAGTTTACATGTGCAACCGAGTTAAATTTTGCGTTTAGGGAAAAAGGGTCGGACTAGGAAAGGTTTTAGGGCCCGAGACTTATAAGTATTATTAGTTAGGAAGAAGTGGGCCGAAACCCACTCCTCCCCTTTTGCTTTAGACCGGCCATAAGCCCAAAAACATACACCATCATACCTTTAATCCACTTAATTTGACCCACTAGCTAATTAAGGCCCAAGACCCATGTCCAATATTTTTTTTATATAAGGCTCGACATACACACATACTGTAAATCCAAACACAGACAAAAAAATTCTTCTTCCTCCTTTTCTTTCTTCCTGTTCGACACAACCCACCAAAAAACCACCAATTGATCTTCAAAACCCCATTAAATCTACTCCTTTTCATCTTAAATCAACACCACTATAAACCCTAATCATTCCCCAATGATAAAAATCTCCATGCAACAAGTTTAGAAAAATTAATTATTTTTCAAGAATCAAGAGGTTGAGGTTTGATCTAATTGTTGGGTACAAGATGACTTAGAAAGTGTTATTGAAGAAGTTGTTGCAAGATTTAAGTCGAAAAATTAGGATTTTGGTTTCTTGGTTGTTTGGTGCCGCGGCATAGGCTCAAACCCACATAGGGTTTGTGTTGTTGATCATCATCTTGTAAAAACCTCATTGTAAGTATCCTTTATTTTTAGTTGTTTTGATTAATCAAGGTTTATTTGAGCATGCATTGGTTTTGATTGAAACTTTATGATCATGCATGATCATAGAAAAGTTAGACATTGATTTGATCATGGTGTTGAAGGGATATTATGATAATAGATTGAATGTGGTTATTGATTGAGTATGTGGATGGCGAAATTGAGGCTTAGAAGCTTAGACATTAGGCGAAACACAAAGATTTTGGGGGCTGTTTTGGGGACAGCAGGTTGTCGCCCCATTTCCTCAAAATTTTTGGCCTGTGCCTACTGAGATTATTTGATATTTGGAAAATAGATACTTAGGGGATCATGTGGTAAATTGGATGCTCAACCAACTCCTCCGGATGAAGGAGTTATGGTCAATTTACGATCATGGGTCAAATCTGGACCTTTGAATATAAAACGTGTTAATCTCCAAATTTTTGAACTAAAAGTTTGGGTTTTAATGCATGACTCAGTACTAGACATATAAGAAAGACTCCAGCACTTGGCCTTGCACCCATTGCTATCCTAGATTAGGATTTATGACCAAAACCGTAGGAATAAGAAGTTCAGCCAACTTTCTGGTTTGACCTTCGGTTAGTAAAAATCCATTTCCCATGGATTGGTGAATGGTATGATTGATTGGCCAAATGTTTTGAAAACTAGACTAAGGGGGCTTTCCAGGGGTGAAAGCCTCATTGTTGTACCTTTTATAGATTAAGAGATGCGATGGCATGAATTTGACTAAAATCTGGAAAACAAGTTTTCTGTTTTGAGTTTCAGTTGGTAAAATGAACTTTTCTCTTAAATGGTAAATAATTGGAATGATTGGCTTGATGTTCTGGAAAGTAGACTCCAAGGGCTTTCTGGAGGTGAAAGCCTCACTTTCATAGCCTTAATGGTTTGAGAGAAATGCTCTCATGAATCTGACCCAAACCAGAAAATGGACTTTTACGCCTAGTTTTAGAAAAGTAAAAGTGCGACCACTTAGTTAAAATTAAGATTTGATAAGCGATGCTTAGTAGACTTTTAATTGGGTGTATGTACAGGTCCTATATCAAATTTAGAGATAGAAACACCTTGGTTAAGTCTCGGTCCAATGTTGCACATGTTTTGCATTTTTATAAACTAGTTATTGTATAACTATATATAAGTATTGGAATACTTTATAACATTATGTCGCGACTTATTATGTAGGTCCCGAATAATTTCTTGGAGTTTCTCGTGGTCTCAATTTTCTCGCTTGCTCTTGTTTCTACTTTACTTGGTGAGTTCATAGCCCCACCTTTGCTCTTTTAATGGTTTTCGTAACTATTTTCGGGGTGAGAATACATGCTTGTTTTACTAAGTAAAATGTTTCTTTTTACTACTTAAGCGTTACATGAATTGTTTTCACTAAAGCTTTGGCTTGCTTATTACATGATTTTGATACATGTTTGATAAATGGTGGTTTACCATTGGAATTATTGAAGTTTGAATTGCTTACTAAATGTTTTGAGAACATTGATTATCTATTTACAAAACCGTGAGTTTTGAAACCATTACTTGTTTTAAATTGGACACAAGTGCTTGAAGGGTATGCTTGTCCCGATTATGAGATTATTCGCATGAGTAGATATTGCCAAAAGTCCCCAGTTGATGTTAATGCTTGAGGTGTCATGAGCTCGGTGCAAATATTTATATAACTTGTTTGATCCGCAATGTTATAAGATGATGTATAAAATAAAACTTGTGTTCATGTTATGGTTTATGAAAAACTCTATGAATTCACTCAACTTTCGTTGACTTTTTAGCATGTTTTATCTCAGTAATCAAAGATGAAGGATGACTTAGAGTTCACAGAGGAGGGACTGCGTGGTCTATGCTATGAACTTTTAAATGATCCCTATGATAAAAATGATATGAATACAATATGTTGTTTTGTGAAACACGATATTATGATTGGTGACTTTTGTGGTACTATGGTTTAAACCATAATTGTCGAAATATGGGATAATGTTCAAACATGTTATTTTAGGGACCAATGTTATAATAACGTCTCTTTTGAGTCGTTCTTTATGAATTATGTGTGATTGTACTATGAAGTAACACCCATATATGTTCCGCTGCGTTGTCCCGAAAATGGGGGTGTTACAGATTGGTATCAAGAGCCATAAGTTATAGAGAACTAGGTCAACTTTTCAAAAACCTAAAACTAGACTATTTTTGGGTCAAACGCACCGCAAAGCCGCTCCCTCGTGGCATTCATCAAGACATCCCTGTAAGGTTTACTTTTTAAAGAATGGTTTAGTGCTTTATGCTTGGTTAATCAGGATGAGTAGTATTTATAAGTTAAATACTATAAATATTATATGATGATGATAAAACCATATGATTAATCTGATAAACAAAAGAGATTGTTTAGGTATAAAGATTAAATGACATTTGTTCATGGTTATTGGAATTATTTGGAAAGAAATTCGATTCAAATAGTATATTAAATAAGTTAATTTGACTATATAGTGACCTTATATTTTAATTTTGCATGATTACAGATAAGTCATGGCAAATGTTCCCTCAAATGATCCTAAACGTCGATGCTCCCTTCTAATGAACTTCTTCCTGCAAATCCCAAAAACGCACCGGCTCAACCCGTAGGTCATGGAGATGGTTTTTACCCCTGGGTTGGGGGTAATATCCCAAATAATCAAAATGGTTGGATGGAAGAAGACCCGGAAGAGGATCCGGAAGAAGACCCGGAGGAGGATCCGAAAGAAGACCCGGAACAGGATCCGGAAGAAGACCCAGAAGAGGATCCGGAGGAAAATAATGATGATGATTGGGAAATGGATGACGAGGCGGAAGTAATTGAGCCTTATACAGGTGACGACTTGAATAATCCACCACCTCCAATTTCTGAAGACGAAGAGACACCTCCTACTTCTCCTGTTATCCCTGATGCTGATGCAGCCTATCCCTCCCATTGCTTCTTTATAGGTCAAAATATCTATTTCGGTGAGAGATCGTCAAATGTGGCAAATCTTTGACTGTAATTCTAAGGTTGTTCCGACCGGTCCCATGGGTCCAAATTTGGGGACGATTTGGAGGAGGATGAGGGATACGGAAAAATTAATGATGGAAAGGATCGATACTGAAGGAATAATAAAAAGGAAGTTAAGAAAAATATCGTGCATATTTTGTGGGCCTAGATGTGACAATATTGAGATAGATCGTACGGTGAGAAAGACGATGTCAAATTTGTCTGGAGTGAAGAAGTTAGTCAAGGATTTGAGTGATCGATTCGATGAGTATGAAAGGAGCAAGGTTTTCAAAGATAAGAACATTTTGGAGGAAGAGTTGGTGAATGAAAAAGGAAGAGGAAGGAATTTTACCGAGAATTCGGTGAATATATTGTCGAATGCTTCAAAATGTGTCAAAGTCTGAAGATGGTCTTACCGTGCCTTCCCGGTTCACAGTCAGAAAACCACCAGCTGATCCCTTTGCTCCGATCTTCCTGCTCTGCGTTTTGATGATCCTATGTTGTGCTAGATGATGCTGCTGCTGCTGTTACCACCTCTGCAGTGATGATAATATGATACCGCCCCCATGACTCGCAGCCTTATGAGCAGCGTGGATCATCCACGAGACTCACATAGTTTTTAGTATCATTGTTAGCTTTTAGGTATGTTTTTAAAATCACTAACCAACCGTGGACATGTCGAATTGAAGGATTAAGTACTTAATAGATTGTAAATGCATGCGCCATATTTTTGTGAAACAATCAACCTATGTAACTGAAATACTTTGTGATGAATGACTAATGTTCTACTTTGACGTTCTACTCGATGTGTTGTGAATTCTTCTATGTAGTGGATTCTTTGTACAAGTTATTGATCAAATCATTGTATGAGTACTCATATCATTTCTATACATTATGGTTAAGTTTGTTTGAACATTATGGATATATCATGTATAAAAGCTATGGAGATTTTGTTTGTGTGTGAATCAAGTTGTATGTGCATGATTATAAGAAAGTCCCAGGTATGAAAATCACAGAGGATCCTCTTTGTTGTGACAGTAACAATGCCACCTAAAAGAAGCCAAGATGATACCCCACGACCCACCTCCCCAGCTGACACAGGACTCCGTAAATCGTATGATACAAGAAAGTGTTGAAGCCGCCATCCGGGCTGAGCGAGAAAGAGTTCGAAATAGCAGCAAATCTGAGCTGGAGGACCAAATGTATGCACCGGTTGCTCGCGAATGATACTTTCGCAGATTTCATGAAGTGAAAGCCCATCCCCTTTCGATGGAAACTAAGGAGCAATAGGTCTAATCAGATGGATTTAAGAGTACGGAGATGTTTTCACTGTGAGCACATGTACCTGAAGGTAACAAAGTGGGTTCGCTGCTGCCAACTTTCAGGATCGGTCCTGACAAGGTGGAACTCACAAGTGGCTACTTTGGGGATGGAAGCGGACATGGAAGACATGGCAGAAATGAAGGTAAATGAATACGGAGGAATTTTGTCCTCCTGATGAGATCCAAAGGATGGAATATGAACATGGAACTTAAAGTTAAGGGATATGGATATCTCCTCTTAAACCACCCGTTTTAATGAACTAGCATTACTGTGTCCCGAAATGTATCCCACGGAACAAAAGAAGGTATGAGGCCTATATCCGGGATTTCTAGAAAATATTAAAGGGGAAGTTACATCGTCCTGAACCAACAACTATGAACGAAATCTGTGCGGATGGCCGCACACTTTCATGGAACAAAAGGTCCAAGGCAAGAGCAGAGAGAGAAGCTGATAACAAGAAAAGGAAGTGGGAGAACTTCCAAGGAGGCAGTAGTAGTGGTGGTGGGAATAACAATGGTAATCGGAACAATAACAACTACTCCAACAACCATAACTACAACAGCAACCGTAACAACCATCAAAACCAGAACCGAAACACCAACCGAAACAGCCAAAACAACCAGAGGCAGGGCAACGCTAGAGCAATGACAAATGTTGGAAACCAAAACACCAATGAAGCTGGGCAAAGCGTGAAGTGTAACCAAGTGCGGATGCAACACTAATTGGAAACGTCCAATCAAACTGTATAAATGTTGGAAAATTGTTCACAAAGCAGGGAAAGTTGGTCGATAGGAGGAAAGCGGACTGGTGCAAATACACAGCCGATTGTGACAATGCTACGGATGTTGGTAAAAAGCCACATTAAGGCTAATTGTCATGCGAGAACAACCCCGGAATGCATTGAGAGATGCCGACCAGAACTTAGACCAAATGATGTGTACGGGTATGAGCTTACTTAAAAACCGTTACGCTAAAGTTTTATTTGAATTTATGGTCCGATAAAAGTTTTGTTAATGTTGCTTTAGTCATCTGATTGATAAAGAACCCGTTAAGTAGACCATAGCAATGAAAAGAATTGGCCTGATGGAAAGAGTGTGTTAGTAACCAATACTCTTCTAAGAGGATGAGCATTGAACCTTATAAAAACCACCTATTCAAAATTGACCTAATGCCCATAGAACAGGGAACAAATGAGGTAATTATTGGGAATGGATTGGTTAGTCCCTTCATTACGCTGTCATTGTGTGTGGAGAAAGAAGAAGAAGGAAAGTACATGTGGCCCCTTAAAAAAGATACATTGGTAGTTAAAGGGTGATGATGGAGTGTCCGATGAAAAGTGGTGACTTTCAAGAAAATCATAAATATTAGATCATGGAAGTTATTTGTTTGACGCCCAATCGTAAAAAAGGAACCAGCAGAGAGACGTCTGAAGGATGTGCCTGTTAATATGTGAATACCCATGTATTTTCCCTAGACATGCCAGGACTCCCCCACCATCCCACATTGGAGTTTGTTGATAGAATTGTGTTTCCATGAGCCGCTCTTGTGGCGCGTGGCACCTATCGATGTAGCACCAACAGAAAATGAAAGAATTGGCTAAGCAGTTGCAAGAGTTATCTGATAAAGGATTTATTCGGCCGAGTTCATCACCGTGGGGAGCTCCAGTGCTGTTTGTAAAGAAGAAGGATGGATCGTTTCGCATGTGCAAGAACTACGTGAATTAAACAAATTGACTCAATCAAGAAAGGTTTATCCTCTCCCAAGGATCGATGATCTATTTGCCAACTTCAAGGCTCGAGCGAAAATTCGAAGATTGATTTACGATCTGGTTATCACCAGCTTCGTGTTCGAGAAAAGGATATTCCAATCACGGCATTCAGGACTCGTTATGGCCACTACGAATTTCAAGTAATGCCATTTGGATTGACGAATGCACCCGCTGTATTTATGGATTTGATGAATCGGGTATGTAGGCCGTTCCTCGACAAATTTGTAATTGTGTTTATCGACGACATCCTTATTTATTCCAAGAACAAGAGGAGCAAAAAAACACTTGAGAATTATTCCTGGAAATTACTTTAGAAGGTAGGAGCGGTATTCAAGTTTTCGAAATGTTGAAATTTTGGTTAGATTCTGTGCAATTTCTCGGTCACGTGATTAATAGTCAGGGTGTTCACGTGGACCCAGCAAAAGTTGAAGCAATCAAGAGTTGGTCTGCTCCGAAGTCTCCGACTGAGGTAAGGCAGTTCTTAGGGTTAGCTGGCTATTATCGGAGGTTCATCGAGGGTTTCTCCTTAATCGCCAAGCCACTTACCAAGCTAACTCAAAAGAATAAGACTTACGAATGTGGCAGAATAATAGAGAAAGCCTTTTAGTTTTGAAGGGTAAATTATGTAGTGCTCCTATTTATCCGAAGATTTTGTTGTGTACTGTGATGCTTCATTGAAAGGTTATGGAGCTGTGTTGATGCAGCGTGAGAAGGTCATCGCGTATGCAACCCATCAATAAGGACCATGAGAAACTCATGACCCATGATTTGGAATTGGGAGCCGTATTTTTTGCTCTTAGACCTTAGAGGCATTAATTGTATGGTGTGAAGTGCCACGGTGTTTACGATCATAAAAGCCTTCAATATATTTTGGACCAAAAATAGGAAGGAACAAACATGAGTGCAGCGAAAGATCTGATAGAACACTTGAGCGCTTACGATTGTCGAAATCCGTTATCACCCTGGAAAATCTAAAGTAGGTTCCGATCTCTAGTAGAAGGAAAGGGAAAACCCTGAGGTGAATCTTGATGCTCGCCGGATCATAAGACTTAATGCAAGCAAATACTTGAAGCTCAATTTGAATCTAAAGGAGGGACACAGTGAAGAAGGAAAATCTTGGAAGTATGCAAAAGCAAAATCCTTTGAAATTCGCACAAATGGAATAAGGTATCATGAAAGCGCATATGTTGCCGATTATGGAGGATTAAGAGATGTAAATAATGCATGAGTCGCTAATATCCAAATATTCGCTATCACCCGGGGTCTACTAAAATGTAACAAGATTTAAAGATGTTGTAATGGTGGCCTAAATGAAGGTTGATATCGCTACATATGACAAAAAGTGCATAACATGATGCCAAGGTAAATGCGGAACACATGATACCATCAGCTTGCTTCAACAACCTGAAATTCCCGAATGGAAATGGGAAAAACAGACCATGGAAATTGTGTCTGGACTCCAAGGACCCCAGCGTATATTCGATATGGGTCATGTGGCCCGACTGACCAAATCAGCTCACTTTACAAATAAAGAAGAAGAATGGTAAATTGAGAATGCTTGCTCAGTTGTACTGAGAGATCATGTGTAGCAAGGCGTGCCCGTTTCGGTTATTTTCTGACAAGAGACAGTTTTTTATTTACGTCAAGGTTTTGATCTCTCCAAAAGGCCTGGACTCAATTGGACTTAAGTACCGGTTTACCACCCCGGAAACGGATGGTCAAAGCGAAAAGAGCTATCCAAACATTGGAGAGATAA
Organism: Tanacetum coccineum; assembly: GCA_026074375.1. Lineage (NCBI taxonomy): Eukaryota > Viridiplantae > Streptophyta > Magnoliopsida > Asterales > Asteraceae > Tanacetum > Tanacetum coccineum. The sequence goes on along the minus strand of BQNB010026363.1, from coordinate 29,996 downwards.
TGTCTTACGGGCATGTTGATTGATTTTAGGAAGACAGTATGGGAAGACACTGCCTTTAGATAGAGTATCTCATTACAATCATAGTCATCATGCTAAGCCTTAAGGCGCTCCGTGAAGCTTTGTAAGGGCGAAAATGTAGGTCGCCAGTTTGTTGGAGTGAGGTTTGGGGAAAGCCAACTCCACTGGCCCCGGAAATTGGTTTCGAGAAACCATGGAAAAGAATAGTTAAATTAGAACCGATTGTTAACCGCAAGGAGTCGACAAAAGAGCAACGCTGATCTTAAAAGTAAGATTGAACGTAAATTTTAGTAGGTACAAGGTCATGTTAAAAGTGTCACCATGGAAGGGTGTATTCGATTTGGGAAACGTAGGAAATTAAGTCCACGATATGTTGGGCCGTTTTTATTTTTAATTCAAAGTTATTGAAAGAATATGGGCCCGTGCGTACAAGTGGAATTGCCCGATAAGCATCCGCGGGAATTCATACCACTTTCATGTCACTAATCCAAGAGATGCTTTGTGAATGATGAGTGGTCATTCCGTTTGTGATGAAGATCAGCTCGACAACAACTGCATATTTGTAGAGGAACCATTGGAGATAAGAAAGAGAGGTAAAACGTCTTCGGTGCCACAAGCAGAGTCGGATTCCGAAGTTTAAATATTCGGGGTTGAACTCGCGCGAGTGGCCGGAGTTCACATAGGAGCGAGAGTATTTCATTAGGGAGCAAGTGATCCTCACTCTTCGCGAAGAGGACGTGTGACAAGACAGACAAGCGTGGACGTCGCTCCTAACAGGGGGGAAAACTGAAGAACCCAATTTAAGGTCATTAGTTATTTTAATCTTATATAATAATTTCCTAAATTATAGAAAAAATATCATTTTTATTATATTTGTCGATTTGAGAAAATCGACGGATTTAATAATAATGCAATGCGTTTAAAAAATTTAAACGTTTTATGAGCAACGAGAAATCAACGCCACGTAATTATTGGCCTCGAATGCCAATTAAATTTTATATTATAATATAAATATATATTTTTATAAGTTTATTACATGTAGCAACGAGTTAAATATCATTTTTAGGAAAAAGTGTCAGACTAGGAAGGGTTTTAGGGCCCGAGACTTATAAGTATTATTAGTTAGGAAGAAGCGGGCCGAAACCCACTCCTCCCTTTTTGCTCTAACCGGCCATAGGCCCAAAAACCATACACCCTTATACTTTTAATCCATTTAACTTCCAACAAGCTCATTTTAGGGCCCAAGAACCAAGCCCAATACCTTTTTTATTTATAACCCTCGACATACACATACGAAAAATCAAAAACACAAACAAAAAAATTCTTCCTCCCTCTCCTTCCTGTTTCGACGCCCAACCCACCAAAACCCTCAATTGATCTTAATAACTCCATTAAATCTACTCATTTTCATCTTAAATCAACACCACTATAAACCCTAATCATTCCCCAATGATAAAAAGCTCCATGCAACAAGTTTAGAAAAATTAATTATTTTTCAAGAATCAAGAGGTTGAGGTTTGATCTAATTGTTGGGTACAAGATGACTTAGAAAGTGTTATTGAAGAAGTTGTTGCAAGATCAAGTTCGAAAACTTAGGAATTTTGGTTTCTTGGATTGTGTTGGGCCGCGGCAAAGCACAAACCCACCATAGGGTTTGTGTTGTTGATCATCATCTTGTAAAAACCTCATTGTAAGTATCCTTTATTTTTAGTTGTTTTGATTAATCAAGGTTTATTTGAGCATGCATTGGTTTTGATTGAAACTTTATGGACATGCATGTTCATAGGAAAGTTAGACATTGATTTGATCATGGTATTGAAGGGATATTATGGTAATAGGTTGAATGTGATTATTGTTTGAGTATGTGGATGGCGAAATTGAGGCTTAGAAGCTTAGACATTAGGCGAAATACACGGATTTTGGGGACTGTTTTGGGGACAGCAGGTTGTCGCCCCATTTCCTCAAAATTTTTGGCCTGTGCCTACTGATATAATTTGATATTTGGAAAATAGATACTTAGGGGATCATGTGGTAAATTGTATTCTCAACCAACATCCTCCCGGAGAAGGAGTTAAGGTCAATTTTACGACCTGGTCAAATCTGGACCTTTGAATATAAAACGTGTTAATCTCCAAATTTTTGAACTAAAAGTTTGGGTTTTAATGCATGACTCAGTACTAGACATATAAGAAAAACTCCAGCACTTGGCCTTGCACCCATTGCTATCCTAGATTAGGATTTATGGCCAAAACCGTAGGAATAAGAAGTTCAGCCAACTTTCTGGTTTGACCTTCGTAGTAAGAATCCCATTTCCCAGTAATGGTGATATGGAATGATAGATTGCCAAATGTTTTTGAAAACCTAGACTAAAGGCTTTCCCATGGTGTAAAGCCCATTGATGTACCTTTTATAGATTAAGAGATACAATGGCATATAAGTTGACTAAAATCTGGAAAACAAGTTTTCTATGTTTGAGTTTTCAGTTTAAGTAAAATGAACCTTTCTGCTAATGGTAACAATTTGGAATGAATGGCTTAATGTTCTGAAAGTAAGACTCCAAGGGCATCCAGAGGTGAAAGCCGCACTTCATAGCCTTAATGGTTTGAGAGAAATGCTCTCATGAATCTGACCCAAACCAGAAAATGGACTTTTACGCCTAGTTTTAGAAAAGTAAAAGTGCGACCACTTAGTAAAAGTTAAGATTGGATAAGCGATACTTAGTAGACTTTTATTGGGTGTATGTACAGGTCCTACATCTAATTTAGAGATAGAAACACCTTGGTTTAATCTCGGTTCAATGTTGCACATGTTTTACATTTTTTTTAAAACTAGTTATTGTATAACTATGTATAAGTATTGGAATACTTTATGACATTATGTCGCGACTTATTAGTAGGTTCCCGAATAAGTTTCCTTGAGTTATCACCGTGGTCACAATTTCTCGCATGCTCTTGTTTCTCTCTACTTGGTGAGTTCATAGCTCGCCTTTACTCTTTACTGTTTTATTAAAAACCCGCGAGTGAGAAACATCTTGTTTTTTTAAAATTTAACACAAGATTAGTTTGGAATGCTGGACCCATCCTGAATATATTTTGCACGAGTAACCTATCGCAATAAAGTTCCCTAATTTCAATGAACCGTTTAATTGCTTGATTAGCGAGCGCTAATACATTTGATAGATCTATTGGGGTTGACATCCCCCGTCCGGGGTTTGGATCCATTGTGGGAACACCCTTGAACGGACGATTTGTGATTAGAGAAATGAGGTATATTAGCGATGATACCTCGTGTGGGGGCAAAGAAAATTGTTTTATTTACATATGGGTGGTAATTTACTACATAATGTGGTTGATGTTAACGCTTGAGGTCGGTCTTGAGTCTCGATGCAAATATTTTATATAACTTTTTGTATCCTGCAATGTTATAAGATGATTAAGAAAAATTAAAACTTGTGTTCGATGTTTATTTTTTATGAAAAACTCTATAGAATTCACTCAACGTTTTCGTTGACTTTTTAGGCATTTTTATCTCATAAAATCAAGGATGATGGATGATATGGAGTTCGCGAGAGGGTTCTTGCGTGGTCTATGCTTGAACTTTTAAATATCCCCGTGATAAAATGTTATGATACAATTTGTTGTTTTGTGAAACACGATATTATGATGGGTGACTTTTGTGGTACTATGGTTTAACCATATGTCGAATATGGGATATTGTTCAAACATGTTATTTTGGGACCAATGTTATTATAACGTCTCTTTTGAGTCGTTCTTTATCAATTATGTGTGATTGTACTATGAAGTAACACCCATATATGTTCCGCTGCGTTGTCCCGAAAATGGGGGTGTTACATTATACATCAAGTCTTCTTAATGCAGCTTGCAAGAAATCTTTGAATCTACTTAAGAAAGGATTGCTGGTTCGAGGGGAAGCTTAGACAACTTCCAAAAGGATATTATCGAGACGGACTACAGATTGCTAACATGGACAGAATGATTTTGTCATTTTTGGTTTGAATATTTTCAGGTCATGTCTCATACATAATCTTGTGAATATATAAATGTGTAGTGTAGACTTAAATATAGGCTAATATAAATAGTGCTTGAGTACAAATTTTCTAGAATTTCTTAGTAAATTCAAAAAATTTCAAATTACCATACTCAACACTATCTTATATATCTCTCATTAATTGAGGGGGAGCATTAAAATGTTCCTAATCTGGCTTGAGAATAATTGAAACATTTCTCTCCCTAAACAGTTTTCAACATATTTGAATCATTTGGTATCCAAAATATCAAGTGATTTGACATTTTTGATAAGGGGAGAAAATGTGATTAATATATAAGACTTATAAAAATATGATCAAGTATGGACTTAAGTGTTTACTCCATCATCTGTGTGCTAAAACATTTTCGAGTATCGATGCACATGTTGAGGGGGAGCATTTATGAAATTACAAAACTATCGAGGTACAAATGTTTTGATATTTATATCACAAGTACGTTAATTGAGTTTTTCAATTGGTTTGAAGGCTATGAGAACAATACCCAAAGACCAATCATGTAATTAATTGGAGTTATAAGGTGGTTATATTAGGTATTCGTTCCCCTGATCCAGCGAGGACCAGATGGATCTACCCAGGGACATTCCATTAGATAAAATAGAAGTCCTTAGGTATGATATAAAAGGAGTAAAGTGAGAAAAAAGTAATAATGCCGAGTGAGACAGAGCTAGCACTGGAACAAACCCAACAAGGCGTTAGTTATGAAGTCTCGGTAAGCATTGAAGGGGTTAAAGAATGAAAAAGAAAAGTTAAGATAAAGGGTGAAAAGAAAGAAGCCCTCCTTACACTTAGGCAGAAACCGGGTCAATACATATGCTATCAGAAACACTAAGCTGTTGTCTGGTATTGAAGATAGTCATCATGGATCTAGTGATGCAATGCACAACCCTTCCCCAGCCACTCAAGGTCGGAAGGACTCTTGTTTCAAAACTCACGGAGATTACACACATTTTTATCTACTTTCTCACTTCTGATTAGTTAGTGTTGAAAAGGTGGCAATCAGCTCCAGCCTCCGATTACTAAAACCAAATGTGCACTATTGAGTCTAGAGCCAATAAAGAGATGATTCATAAATCTCTCTAGAGCACTAATCCAATATAAACATGTTTTTCACACACTATGAAAACAAGTAATATCTTAAGAGTCCTACGCATTATCCTTATGATATTTCTAGAACATCAGAGTGATACTTAAGTATTCACAATGACGATGGAAATCATTCCAGAGCCAACATCAAACAAGCTCTACGGTAGGTGACTTGTGAGATCCTATATGGATCAAACTTGTGACAATGGATATCGATTCGGTTTAGACTATGAATTGATGATCGATGAGTTTTGAAATGCTTAAAACTCTCGATGTGTTGCAAAATCACTTTAGCAAGTGACACGTCGATTGATTTTCTTAAATGAATTGTATTCAATCAGTGAGACAGTAACTCACTGGTTTACTCTTATCGTATTGTCTGCTTTGAGACATTCCGGTAATGAGAACAAGCTGAGTATGATGAATCTAATAGATATGTGTTAGAAAGATTCAATACTGCAAGCTGGAAACCCTGTCAAGGAGATTCTTTTTGAATTGAATCTACCTGATCACAGGTCGATCCTCACGGATTCGAAGGTTAATCCAACCAAACACGGATGAATGACAAAGCCATATTCGTCCCCCAACCTTATTGCTAACTGTTTTATTACAGATTCAGATAAAGATGGACATGGAGGTACCTGGTTCCAGCATACTCAAAGATTCATAGCCACATGTTCATACTCGACCGACATATATAAAGACATTATGAAAGCTCAAGTACATGTTTCAAGACTTCTGCTACTCTGATACCGCACGTCCTTCTTGAAGCGACAAAGTGTTAAAGTTAAAGAACTTCCAGAAAGATGTTTATACAGGCTTTCAATATCAAGTATAATATGAGCATGTCGGTCCAAAGGTCACAAGTACACAAGAAGGCAACATATCACAAGTTGATGAAAGAGATTATGTTTGGCTGATGATCTCAAGAAGCTCAAGATCACATACAAGACAAGCTTAACGGAACAAGCTCAAGCCTAAAGTCAAAGATCACTACAACGTATCACAAGTTAAAGATTGAAGTTTAAAGACTACAAGCACAAGACTGAAGACAAGCATAGTATGCTAGGATTAAGTTTTTGTAAATTGGAGTGACCTCTCTTTGGGGGAGATTGTTTGAAATACAAAAAGTATCTGTCACTACCAATATATTGTTAGATAGCTCGTAGCATAATATTTGGAACCTTAGTAAGCTAGTTAAACCAAAGCCCATGGAAAGACTGATGCAGTCATCGTAGGACTTAAACAAGAAGTTTTACAACTCCCTAGGCAGAGCACCTAACAGTTGTAGTAGTAGTATAGGCAAGACTAAGGGGTTGTTATCGTTCTCTAGGGGAATAGGTTGGGAAGGCTTGATCATGGTCCAACAAAATTCTAGGGGTTGAGAGAAGATTATTTTTTTGTTTTTATATTTTATGAAACCAGTAATCAATGGTTTGAGAGGTTGTTTATTTTAACTATTAACTAACTAATACTACACTACTGGTGCAAACTTTATGATAAAAAAATGTATTTACTTAAAGTCATGCACTACTTATCAGAGTTGCTTTTCCTAATCTTGTTAGCCATGTCACACTTGTGTGATTGTGTAGTGTATTATCCTCGGTCCATAACGATTTCACAACGACCCGTCGTCTATTTAATAATCCGTTAAGGCAACTCACAAGAAAGGTAGTATGAAGACTAATTACAAGGCTCCATAAGAGTATATTATATGCGAAGTTGAAATACCTTAAGAGGGAATCAACCATATAAGGGGTGAGAGGTAGTAATGAAGGACTGTTTACCCGATGTGAATACCTTTCTACGCACTCGTGTTTCCCTAGATGTGTCATTAGCGATACAGAGAAAGGCTGGTTTTCTAAAGCCTAACGCGCACATTCATCAACAAGAAGAAACAATAATAGGATCAACAATCCGACTTATCATTCAATCAAAAGCAAATACCAAGGAGTGTTAAGCCTAGCAATGTTAAAGATAAAGGCAAGAACATAGATTAATCACACAACATATAGACATATTGAATGATTAATGAATAACACTCTTACTTGATTAAAACATAGATAGAAGGTAGTTACAACAGGTTTTGAGGCCCTAAAATGACCTTTAAAGCTGCTACAAAGACTAGGGTTCGTCTACCTAAAGTTATACAAAGTTACACACTTAAAACCCTAAAATTGGTTTTATATATATACAGATATCGCTACGACGGCGTCGTGTTGAAGTCCTGATTTTGTCGCTATGTGGATGATTCTAGATCCTCATTAAGTCGGCCACGTCCTGACGTCGTCGCTAGATCTCTGACGCGTCACTAGATAGATCATGACGGCGTCGTTTTATGCCTGTGATGCTGTCTCCACCCTCTATAAACATTACTTATTCATGGATTTGGTGTAGGTCCGTAATCTTGTCTGTTTCTTCTCTAAATGAGCCCAAGTCAAGTGTATTTCCTCCAAATATCATCCAAGTGCTAAAACCTAAAAACAAACGATTAAGCACATAATCTGGGCATATTTGTATAATTTAAGGGGTTAAATAACCCTGAAATAGTGTATAAAATGACACCTCATCAAAGACCATGAAAGCCAAAGCCCATGGTCGGCCATACTAGGAGTATAAGTACCCTCTCCATAGCTTGGAGAGGGTGTTGGTTGTTTCATTTTCTCACATTCATAATCTAAGTTTCTCTCTTTACTTTCTCTCACTAGAAGCAACCCTCAATCTCTTTCACTCTCTAGTTTTCTTCCATATTTATTGTGTGTTTAGATAGATCATATATTCTTCATCTCATGAAATTGATACCCTATATGTTAAAAATTTCGCATACTTAAATGTTGTTTAAGGGCATCCCATCATGTTTTGAAATATTTTCTATCTTTTAACATGCTTTACAAAGGCGAACTTGAGTATGAGCCTCTTTAATGATGGTTAGCTAGTAAAAATCTAAGTCTGAGACTTTTTCGTGGTTGTGTTTGGTCCATCATGTCCACCGGTTGGTCCGTGGTGACATTGATCTAAAATGGTTCAAGCAACTGGTCCTGAGACCCAACGTCTGATCATACTGTCAAAACATACTTTGAAGAGGTAGGTTTCCTCCCAGATTAGTGTTTGAGGTCTGAGAAAAATTTGTTCTTTTGTTGGTGCATCATTTCTTTAGGTATGATGTCACTTACTAAATAATTTGCAAAGTCTGCAAACCATGGTTCGTCTTCAGTGTTTATTTCCATGAAAGTTTCTCCAAGAAAGTTGTCATTGACTTCACTGTCATCACTTGTTTCATCATTTTCAATTCGAGATAAGTCATCGACGACAACATTTTCTGTACTTTTTCTGTCTTTAATTTCAATATCAAATTCTTGTAAGAGCAGTATCCAGCGGATAAGGCGTGGTTTAGCATCTTGTTTCTTGAATAGGTGCGTAAGAGCTGAGTGATCAGTGTGCACGATAGTCTTTAATAATACTAGATAGGATCAGAATTTGTCAAAAGCAAAGACTACAGCCATAAGTTCTTTTTAAGTGATTGTATAGTTCTATTGAGATGTGTTGAGAGTTTTGCTTGCAAAGTAGATTGGGTGAAAGTTTTTACCATCTTTTTGACCTAAGATTGCTCCAACTGTGAAATCACTTGCATCACACATGAGTTCAAACGGAAGATTCCAGTTTAGACTTATGGTCACAGGAGTACATGTGAGCTTTTCTTTTAATAACTTAAATGCGTTGTGACACTCGTCATTGAATTCTAATGGAGTATCTTTTTTGAGAAACTTGGTGAGAGGATGGGCGATTTTTGAGAAATCTTTAATGAATCTTTGGTAGAAACCGGCATGTCCTAAAAAACTTCTAATACCTTTGATATTAATAGGGGGTGGAAGTTTGGAGATTACTTTGATATTTGCTTTGTCGACTTCGAGCCCTGCTTCGGATACCTTGTGTCTAAGCATAATTCCTTCTTTTACCATGAAGTTACATTTTTCTCAGTTAAGGACAAGATGTGCATCTTTGCAACGCTAGAGCATTTTATCAAGATTGTTCAGGCAGTGATCAAAAGGACTTCCAAAGATGGAGAAATCGTCCATGAATACTTTGATTGATTCTTTGATCATGTCATGAAAGATAGCAAGCATGCACCTTTGAAAAGTAGCTGGAGCATTACATAAGCCGAAATGCATTCTTCTATAAGCGTATGTACCAAAAGGACATGTGAATGTTGTTTTTTCTTGGTCCATAGTGTAACACCCCCAAAATTTAGGTCGCAGCGGAATATGTTTCCGGGAGCGTTACTTCATAATACCATTGCACAAGTCATGAGA
>BQNB010026363.1:2806-20434 GCA_026074375.1 Tanacetum coccineum | reverse complement strand
ATCACATGTTATCACCCCATCTTTTACCCAACCCTTCGTTTACCCAGTCCCAACCTAAACCCACAACCCACTAACCTTTAAAGATGCCACCTTGGCAATCTCCCCAAACCCGAAGCACCATCAATGGCGGGATTGAGCTTAAAAGAAACACAAAAGAAATGGAGGGCTAGGATTTGATGCTGAGCTTCACACTCACACAAGAAGCACAAGTATAGAAGCTTTGGACTTCTATAAAAGCAAGAAAAAGACAAGCCGGCCACACACTAGTTTTTACTTAGCTTTATTTTACTTAACTTTTTATAAAAATTGTAGCTTAAGCTTCCAGCTTACTTTTTATTGTAACATTGTTGTTTTTAAGCAAATTAATTGAAATTTAAAGTTTATCTCAAGTTTCTTAAATTTTCATTTGTGAGTTCTTAAATTCGTGTTCAAATTGTGAAGAAAAGTATGTTTTTATGGTTGCTTAATAATTCCATTATCCCTAATCTCAGTTTGTTTTAATTAGTTTTAAGTTAAATCAGTTAAAAAGTTCTTTTTACTTAGTTAAGGGGGTGTTTGGTAAAAGTTCAAAATGGGTCATTTGGGAAAGGGCATGGGTCAAGCACACTCAGCCAACTTTGGCTGAGTGTGTGGGGTTAATCAAGCCACTTACATCACCATTTTTAGTTTTAAAATCAGTTTTTAAGTCCTTTTTTATATTCTGTCAAAACTTTAATAAGCTAACTCAAGCTAAACCACTTAAGCTGCTTATGCAGCTTAAGCACACTCTTTGTGTGCTTATTGTGTTGTTTCTAGCCACATTTGCCAAGCCTTTGTTGCTGCCCTTTTACTTTGACAACATAAGTCAAATTTTAAGCTTTGAATAATTTTTGAAAGTAACCAATTTTAAACCCAAAATTCAGCAGCTTTTATTGTTCCTTAAGCCCTCTTATTTTGGAAATAAGCTCATTGACCACCACTCTAAATCTGTTTGGACTTGGTTTGGGGTAAAAAGCACTCTTGTGCTTATTTTTCATAAGCCCAAAAAGCCCCTAGCCACTGCCTGTTTTTCCCCTGGTGCTGAAACCAATATTCAGCACCCTTTAACTTGCTTATTTTGTATTAAGCCACTAGTTTCTTTTAGTTTTTATTGTAGCCTATAAGTAGCCCTTTAAGCCCCCAAAGTAGCTCAGCTTAATTCCTTCTCTAGGTTAGCTTATTTAGGCTGCAAATAGCCCCTTTTTCTGTTTTACATTAAAAACTGTCCCATAGCTTATTTCATTGTTAGCTTAATTTAGGGCTTAATTCTGCTAGTTCTTAGCTTACCATAGTACACCTAGCTTAATTTTATACTTCTTTTTAATTTCCAACTTATTTTGTGTCTTTAAGCCAAAAAGAAAAAGCAAAAAAGCCAAATAAGGCTTATTAAGCTTCTGTCCAATTCAGCTTATCTTTCTGGCTTATTTAATGACTTTTAGCTCTAGTTGCTTTTATTAAAAATGTTGCCATTAAGCTGCTTTATAACTTTGCTTTTTTAAGTTTTGTAAAATAAGCACTTAGGACTTAGGTTGTAATCGGGGTCATTCTCAGGGACCATTTGTGTAATTTTGAAGTTTCTAGTTAACATAGTTAGTCCCTGTGGTTAGTTAGCCTGTTACCCCGTTTGTCCTTGTGTCCTTTTCACTGTTAGTCCCTTAGGTTAACTTTAGTTAGTTTATTTAATTTAATTAATTTAAATTAGGTTTAGATTTAATTAGTTTAATTACTTTTAATTCAAACAGTAACTTTTAGGGCTTTTTATATTTTTAGATTCCTCAACTTTTTCTTTATTTAATTTGATTTTTTTAGATTTTTTGTAGTTTTATTTTCTGTCTTTTTCTATTTTCTTAATTTTAATTAGTTTTTAATCTTAGAAAATTCATAAAAAATACAAAAATTAACAAAAAAATATTTTTCTTTTTTAGAAAATTTTCTTTAATCAACTATTTTAGGAAAATTATTAAACCTTGAGTTAGTGGTGATTTAGCCAAATTTCATTTCCCGGGCCCGTTTACCGAGCCCGATTTTTTCGTTCTACGTTTTTGTTTCGCTTTTTAACTCCAATTTTGAAATTTTTTACATTTTCTTTTAAGTTAGAATATTTTTAATTTATTTAAATTTTAAAATTAATTTTAGGACTTTATTTTTGTAATTTTTAGTTTTAGCTTGTGACTTAATTCCCGGTAGTCTATAATTGCATGTTTAATTTAGTTTATTAGTTTTAATTATTTTAGTTAAGTATTTTTAGCCTAATTACGTTCCCGTAGATTTCTTAGGATTTTCATTACCATTATTTATGTCCCCGTAGTTTAGGATTTATCCGTATAACTATTTTTGTTCCCGCCTTAGTATATTATAAAATACCCATTTCCCACTGCTTGGTTCCCGTAAGAAATAATTTAGTTTTTCTTATAAATTAATTTTAGTTTATCTAATCAAAAATAAAATCATTTGTTTCTCAATTCAAATCACATCAATTCATTCGTATCGATTTACCATTCCAGCCTCGTTGGGGATTTACGACCCGAGAAAACTCTATACTACTTCTCGGTATCATTGACTCTGCTTTTAAACTATCCTTACTATATATTTGATATTTTACTATATTGTACATATTTTAAGGTGTAGTCTGAGCGGATCAATTTTTGTGGCGCCTTGCCCTTGGTTCTTTTTCGTTAAACATTCTAAATATTTTTCTTTTAAACCCTTTTTGCAGTTAAGCCTTTAGCCATTTTTAGCTTATTTCCAGCTTATTCAAATAAACTGGTGAACCAAATTTATTTTTCTTAGGACCAGTATTGTTCAAAGTACTTTTCATAATTTTTTCAGATTTTTATAAAATAGTTTAGTATTTTTAATAATACTTTTAGATAAAAACTATTTTTAATTCATAATAAATAAAATAAAAGTAAAAAAAAATATAATTCTTTTTTCTAAAATTTTTATTAATCACTTAGGTCTTTTTAAAAATTAAATTTGCATTTCTAAGGTTAAAGTTTGAAGTTTTAGGTTTTTAGGTTGCGTTTTAGAATCCCGTTAACGTTTTTCGTGCTTATTTCGTAATTGCTTAAATTGTTGCTTTCTTTTGCGTTGTTTTTGCATTATCATTGTAGAAATTGGAAACCAAAATCAAAATCTTAATCTATTCAAAACCCCGATCACAAATTTCAACACGAAGTTCAATTCACGCCTCGTTGGAACAAAAACGACCCGGGAGACGACTAGAAGGGGTTACTTCGAAGTCGATACTGTTCTGAATTAATATTTTATTTTGTGTATTGTTTATGCTTTTTGTTTAAAGTGATTTACTGATTTTACCTATATTTTATATAAATTATAATATAAATAATATTATAACTATAATATATATATATATATATAAATATATAATATATATGATATATAAAATATATATATATATATATATATATATATTATATACTATTGACTCGATCAAAATCCATCCATAAAAGCCATTTGGCAGACCATCCACGTATATCTTTTCCTGAGAGAAGTTTAAATGTTGAATGAAGTGCTCTAAAACCGTTCATGGAACCTTCTTTCAAGAGTGTTGTTTTCTTATGAAGTTGTGCATATCATGACAATGTTAACCAAAAACAAAGAAGAAGTTATTTCGTTTCCATTGAATCTGAGTTGTGAAATGAATTATGCATCTTAAGAAGATAAAGTTGTGTTGTGGTAAAACTTGATTTGATTGTTTTCTTCTACGAATGAGGAAAAGTTCCAAATCACGAATGAGGAAAAAAAATCTTAAATCACGAATGAGGAAAAAAAAAATCCTAATTCTCGAATGGGGAAAAAAATTCCTAATTCTTGAATCAGGAATTTTTTTCCTAAATCACGAGTGAGGAAAAAATTTCTAATTCTCGAATGAGGAAAAAATTCCTAATATGAGGAAATAACTCCTAATTCACGAAAGGGGAAAAAAGTTCCTAATTCACGAATGAGGAAAAAAAAATTCCTGATTCTCGAATGAGGAAAAAAAAATTAATTTTCGAATGAGGAAAAATTTCCTAATTAACGAATGAGGAAAAAATTCCTAATTCACGAACGAGGAACCTTATGAATTCGGAACGCTTATGAAAATCACTCCAAAAATCAAATTTTAACGTGTTTCAATCTAAGATTTTTATGTAAACTTGTAGTAAACACATAAATCTTTCATAAAAATGCAAACTTTATCATTCGTGCGCACTTAAAAATCAAGATCTAAGACCATTTTATGACCTAAAAAAAGTTGCGTATGAACTAGGTAACAAACTGTTATCATATGTTATATTTTAACACAAAAGCCCAATCACTTAGCACATGTAACAAGAAAACGTTTTTAACCAAGTTGTGACAAAAAGCAAATGAAAAACGTTTCAATCTTTTAAGTTAAAAAATGACGAACGTGACCTTATAAAGAAAATGATGAACTCAAGACTCAAACAATTTTTTTAATAAACGAATTTTAATTACTAAAACACAACAAAATTTTCGCTTGCTACTGATATCACTTGTTGTCTTATAAATCTAACCCATAACATAATATAAATATCACATAACCATAGAAGAATTGTTTTACAAGAAATGAGAATGAGGAAGTAGAGAGAGAAAGAGAGAATAAGGAATGGTTCTATTATTTGAGAATGAGGAACCAACTAACAAGAACCAAAACCCTCTCCATATGAGGAGAGGGGTATTTATACTTGTTCTCCTAAGCCTAAGACGCCCAAGGTTTTCTTACTTGGGCCGGGCTTGATTTTAGTTGGGATTTTGGCCCTAAATGGACAATATTAGATTATCGTCCAAGCTCGTGTTCCCGACTAGTCTATTATGTTTAATACAAAGTTCCTATTACATAAGACCGACACTAAATGTAATGACCGTTACATTTCTTGTTTGACTTTGGTAATTGATTTATTTTTAGCACTTTCTGAGCACTTTTGGTAAAGACGTCAGAAAAGTGGTCACGAAGTTGAAACATGTCTTTTGCCTTTGTTTCTTCTCCAAATCGAGCACAAGTCACGTGTATTCCATCTAAGTGCTTCTCAAGTACTTATGACAAAAAAATAAAGGATTTAGTGCAATAAATGCGCATATTTGCATGATTTTAAGGGTTAAATAACCCTTAAAATGTTTATGAAATCACACCACATCTGTCACACCCCGCTAAAGCGGATACACGAGGCGTGACAATTCAAATCTCAAAAAATAAGAGCATAGACAATACCATGAATGATTTAATCAAAAGATACATTCAAATTACAACATTTGTCTGAAACAAGTTTCTCAAATCAACATCATAAATTGTAAAAACATAAGTTTCCCAAAAGCAAAGACAGTTGTTTTTTAATCATAACACATCACAAAAGACGACATAATGAAAGCACCCATGCATATGCTTTCCTAACTTCCACCTACTAATCACTTAAAAAGCATGATAAAAACGGGTCAACTATGAAATATTTGGTGATTACACAGGTTTTAGAAAAAAAATTCCAAGAGAAAAGTCACCACAGTAATTTTAACATCAACCCATCCTGTTACGAATCCCGCCCATACAAGACTCGTAGCATATGGGTTCACAAATAGTTCAAATAGTTTCCAAAACAGTGGTGCAACTGGTTGTAAGAGTTTCCAATTGGTACTTCATGTATGTTCTAGCATTTATGCAATAAGGCCAACTATGTACTCCTGGTTTCGCGGGGAGGAAGGTGATAATGTGTACTCCCTGTTGTATAGGGGATTATGGTAATTATATTTACTCCTGGTAGGACAGGGGATATGTGCTCCTGGTAAGATAGGGGATGTGTGCTCCCGATAGGATAGGGGATGTGTAAACTCAAATACATACCAAGTTGCATAATAAAATAGTTGTAAGATCTAACGCGTTCGCAAAGTTAACAAGCAAGTTTATAAGATCATAGCAAAACAATTGATAAGATAGTGTCATGCTTTTTACCCCAAAACTAGTAAAATAGAGGCTGTGAATACTCACCTTAACAAGAGAGTGAGTACAAGAGCGGCACAAACAAGAACACCTAGGCAACCCTTCGAATGTGTACCTTCCTAACGTGACCTAAAGCAAGTAAAAATTACTAATCAATCCCTAAATGACATTCTCGGACAAAAGAGACTTCTACTAGTTTGGTCACTAGTATAAGACTTGTAAAAAATATGACTTTTTTTTACTAAAGACGTGTATATAGACAAAAATGTTCGTTTGCACAATGTGTCTACCAACAATCTCAAGATTACATGGACTTGGAATATACATTCCTTTACTTGAGTAGCACAGTGGCCCGGTCTAGAGAAATCACGGCACGATTAAATAAATGTACTTCCAAAAATCACATAAAATCATAGAATCTAAAATTTACCAAATTTGTCTTGATTTTAAAGTCACATCGGGAGATCGTTTCACTAAGAAAAAGTTTGATTATGAACAAATCTTTTACACACCATAAAATATAGGATCTTAGGCGTGTTCATGAATTTTTATACAATTTATAGTCATTTAACCCATGCCAATGAACTAGACAAAATGATCACATCAGTTTCGGAAAGTTGATGGACCAGTCCATGCATGGGTTATAAACCATGATAAATATCCATGTTATCATCATGGTATTGAATTTAAACAAGTATGTAACGCAAATAAGCCAAAAACCGATGAATTTAAACCACGTAAAAAGACACATGTTTTAAATCACCTATAATACGTAACTATAGTTTTCTATTCCACATTTTAAAGACTCTTAGGAGTCATTATTTTCATAAAAATAAACCCTAAGGGTTATGTAACAAATAAAACAAGAAAACAATAAAATATTAGCGTTTTTAACGATTTTTCCGATTTTTATGTATAAAACACCATACGAACCTGGCTTTAATACCACGGTTAGGATTTAGTTATCTAATAACCTATATTACATTTAATATGCGCAATGGATATGGTCCCAAAGGGATACGTATGATGTGACTAATCAACATAAAATAATAAATGATTTGCGTACCGTTTAGCTATTGATTTTGTAACTAATGAAAGCTACGAACACCCACGTGTTCTTGAGTACATACGAAATCCTAAATCAAATCACTAAATTAGGTGATCTCTATGTGTATCCACACAACACGTTAAACAATAATACCAAATGCTAGTTCTTAATATTCACGATCAAACGAAGAACCCTTTGGACGATTTAATTGAAGAAAAGGAGAAAATGATAAGAGTTGTGTGTGAATTGGTTATTCAAGCGTTAACCTAAACATTGAATCTTCAATACATTATATAGGATATATAACTTGGTGACCAAGTCAGAGTCCACCTTCTCTTCTTTTCCCTTTGTTCGCCCCCCGTCACTATATAGAGTTTCCATATTATTTGGGATATTATGCAATTAGTTAATTCATATACTTTGTTAATTGTAATCCTTTAGTTAATTAAACCGTCTAACGGATTAAAAAATGAACCTTAAGCAATATCGTGAAATAAACATAATATAATTAATATAATACAACTATATATATTAATTATACTATAATATTATTATCTAAGTGTATACATGTGTGACCCTATAGGCTCACGTATCTATAACCGTATAAATATTCGTATAACATGAGCACTTCCCAATAACTTCCACATCCAACTATTATTAGCATCACTTTAGACATTCCCAAAGTTTCTACCTTTTAACTTCACCAAATTAATCCATTTAATCATCCATTTAACACCCAAAAAGATTAATTTGTAGTTATAGCAATATTTCAAATTTATTTTTATAGTCAAGAAGAACAAGAAGAGTCTCACTCCACTCATCTAACTTTTTAAGACACAAACCACCTTGATTCTTTAGAGAAAAGATAATTTTCCAAGATACTTTAGCCTTTCCCTTTTGTAGGTCACCACTACACCATAAGATCCCTTAAGCACTCTTTCAATATCCCTTAAAGTAGTCTTAGGAATAAGAAAAACCAAAGCCCAATAGACTTGTATTGATGCTAAAACTGAGGAGATCAGTTGTTGTCTTCCAACAAATGAAAGGGATTTATTCTTTTAATCGAAAACCACATTTTTAACCTTATCAATCAAAATTTTACATTCAACGAGACCAATCTTGTTGGTGACTAAAGGAACCCCTAGATATTCTACACGAAGCTTGCCAAAACATCAGGAAGTTCATCAATTATAGCTTTTTAAGACTGGTTGTCTACATTCTCAAAGAACACATACTTTTATATTTATTAGATCATCTTTAATAAATGCACTATCTTTTTACATTATTAAAGTGTAAAAGGAGTATATATTTAGAATATTTCTGCACTAAAAGAAGTTGCTCCAATATGTGCACTAAATTTTGCACTTAATCTCACTTTAAATATTATAATATTATCAATGTTAATAAAATAAAGAAACACATGCAATAAATACAATATTAAAATATCCTATATCGATATTAGACTTATTTTGTAAATAACGACAAGAAACTATCAGCATTATATTTTATAAAAGTTAATTTTTTTGTTTTTTACTTACATATAACAAGAATATACATTTATTAAAGAATGATAAGGATAAAAGTAGAAAAACAAATTAAAGTATATGGTGTGAAACATTTGCACTTTTAGTGCAATGAATAATGTGTAACACCCCCAAAATCGGACTACGCAGCGGAATGGTAACAATGGGGTACTACGTCAAAGTACAACAATCAAGATATAAGAAATGACCTTAAATGGACGTTTTAAGATAAAATTTCATTCGATGCCATAGCAAAATATCAGAGTTCATACTTAAGTCCAAATGTTTAAAAGTCATCAACAATTCAAGTAACATATTAAATTAAACAAAATCTTTCAATAATAACAAACGAAGACTGTGAGCGAGTTTTTTAAGATAATAAAGTTGCATTTAATATAGATAAACACAGAATCCATCTTACATTGATATCCGCCACGGCTCCCTCCAATCATCATACCCTAGACCTGGAATTACCTTCTAAAGTCAACACAAAAGGTTGAGTGAAAAATTCAATAGTTAATCAGTAAAAAGGGTGGACCACAAGATCGAAGTACTAGTGCGACTCTGAAAGCACATTCAGTAGTCCAAAACGTTTTATTGATTGCACTAAGCTCATGACCCTGCAAGCCTTAGACTAGTATTTGTGTCCCAATCAGAATAAGGGATGCTTGCCAACAACATAACACCTCTCAATATTAAATGCAACCTTGATCAAACTGTGAACCTAAGGAAGGGAGGGATTGTCCAGACCCGGATGAGAGGTCTATCCACAACACTCGCGCTACTACAATAGCATAATGGATCATGATAAGTAGAACTTCACGGCAATAAGTCACTTAGGCATTAATATCAGGCAGTAAATCTGGACAGCAATGACACTATGAAAACACTTGTGTCAATAGTAAAACCAGCAAGGTAATTCAACCTCGAAAAGATTGTAAAACAATCATGTAGTAAAAAAGGGGCTGAAGGACTCACCTCGAGTGAATGGTAAAGCAACAAGTATTCCAAAATCGAAAAATGGTCACGAAGGAATCCGAAGCATCAACCTAATCCAATATAGGACGTAAAAGAACTAAACATTTTAATTATTTATAGGTCTATAGCTCATCATACTATCGTTCTGGAGCTATCTAATTAAGAGTCCATGTTGAAACGTATAGAGGAGCTAGGAACAAACTTTAAATCGTAAATCAACAACGCGTCGATATGCCACCCCGATAGAGCCTCATTAATGAAACTCCCTAGAAAATATAGTACTTTGATTAACCTAATACCACATTATAATACATATAGCCTATATCACCATCCTAATGTTTTATGTGAAATCGAAATTTATAAAGTAAAAATGTTTATTAAGAATACTTTTAGTAAACTGACGGTAACTTTCTCGTTTTTAGTCCGTTTCTTTCGTTTCTTACGTCCACGCCTTCGTATTAAGACGAGTTATCAAAATATAACATTTTTAAAATTTGAGTTTTTCTGATGAATAGTGATTTTACTGTTCATAACAGCTATATATTTATTTTTATAGATTTAGTTATCGTAAATCTCGTAAATGTCGTAACTTATTCGTTTTAACTCCGTTTTTAGCGATTCTTTCGAGTACGTTCTCGTATTTAAAAGTTTTATCATATTAATGATGTTTTCATAAATATAAGTTTCTGTGGTGAATAGTAATTTTTATAAAAATAGTTTTATAAAAGTATATATTTAACGTAAACTTGAAATCGTCGTATCTTTTTCGTTATAAATCGGTTTTTCGAGTTTCTTATCATTTTGGAATCGTCATGAGGTGTATTATCTTTATAAAATGTAAAACCTACTGTCTAAAACACGAATTAAAACAGCCCACAAATGTCTTTAACCTCACATGAAATCATAAACTTTCCTTAATTAAACTCTTAATTACAAGTTTATGTACATACTTTTTATACTTTCACAAACATGTTACTATACTTATAATTCCTTTATTCCATGATATTATTAACTACACAACATATGTAAAAGTGTTCAAAATCATAACCACAAGTAGAAATATATTTTACATGTTTAAAAGTATCCTAATGGTGATATTGCTAATAAGCATATAGACAATAAAATATAAATGTAAAGACATAAATGTTTTATAGATAACCTTAATGATAGATGTAGATGTGATAGAACCAAATTATCTAAAACCGTGTTAGATTTAAAAACCAAAGCTTGCAAATGTGAAACCCTAGATTAGGTTATAAAAAACCCAATCTTACATTTCTTGCGGTTATTACATGTAAATGGTTAACCAAGGTTTGCAAACCACCTTAGTAATCTTATGAATGATATTAAGGCTTGTATAGGGGTGTAAGAAATTTTTGTATGGAAGAGTATGAGGAAGGTTTTGAGTCTGGTTTGGAAGGAAGGAAAAGAAGAGTATTTGTAGCTTTTCACCAAGTGTTTTGTGTAATCTGTGTGGTATCTCTTGATATGTAATGCATATATATGAAAATCATAGATGTCAAAGAAGCCAAGACTTTCAAAGGGGAGGGTTTTGGGTGGTGGGGGCAAGAAAGAGGGAACAAGGAAACTATGGTCTTTATAATTCTTAATTTCTTTGGTACTAAATAGTTAGGAATCATCCGTATGATTTAAGGGTTTAGTTTTCTCCCTAATATTTGTTGGGGAAGATAACTATGGAGTAAAGTTTGGTATTGGGTATAAAATGGGTATTTGTTGAAGCGTAGAAAAAATTTTGGTGGGTTTCCGGGAATGCTAAACTAAATTTATCGCGAACGAAACGTTTTACGTACCGATAAAAATAAAATAATAGTTTAAATAATTACTTTAGAAATAATAATAAAATGAAAACTTGACTAAACATAAATGGTTTGGTGTCCATTTATGCTAATTGTTGATTTTTAACTTACGCGATTATACTATATAATAAGAATTAAAAGTAAACGCGTATGAGAAAAAAAAATAATTAGTGAAATATATGACGTCGTAAATGACCTGAAAATACGGAATGTTACATAATGTGATACCAAATTTAGTGCTTTTTTATGCTTACTATTCATAGCACTAGGATAGTGCAATGTTTTAGTGCTAACATTTAAGATGTTTTTCTACACTTTTGCACTATCTTAATGCTAAAAAGTACAATTGATGCATACATTAAAGATGCTCTTAGGCGGCAACCTAGATGCCTTACTAACTTTATTCAAGGTCTTGTCTTTTTCAGAAGGGTAAAAGCTAAAAATACTTTATGTACTAACCCAGAAAACTCATTATGCTTTTTGAATTCTTAAACCACTCATTATACATCACCATTTTGACTCATTATTCTTAATTAACTCTTCTCTCTCACGTTAAAAGACAATAATACCCTTTGTCTTCTTCATTCGCCATCACCACCACCTCTAGTCGCCAAAACCACCACCACTTCCGGCACCTAATCCTAAATCAATCGCACCTAATCCAAACAGGGTGAGATGAATGAACTCAAACTTCTTTCACCTAGTAGCAAGGATTTAAAAAGAAAAACAAATATTTCTCCAGGTTCAATATTTACAACCAGTGGGTCAACAACACATATATGGTTGAGGATTACATTCTTAGCTACCTGTGGTCTTAATCTGCCAAACAATGATAAAATGCTAGGTAAGATGGTTACACGTTTGGTTTTATAAACAAAGTGTGGGATGTGATCAAACCAAAAGTTCAATCAATGCTTGAGCAACTCTCTTTAAACTCCTCTTTTCTATAAGGGCTCAATTCCAATTTCATTATCTTTATAGAAATTACTCTAAAGAGTTAAACCATTTGAGGCCTGTTTGTCTGATCAATGCACCTTATAAAATTGTCTCAAAACTATCTATCAGCAAAGGTGTAGAAGGCAACTCAACATAAGTGAGAATAAGGGAGTGTTTGTGCCACATCTTAATTTGTTTGGATTTGTATCTTGTTGCTGAGAACAAACATGGTAAAGTATCTGAGTTTTATAAATGTGGTGTTAATTTCATATGTAATCTGGATTATAACCTTCATCCGGGAAGTGGTAACCGGTGAACTAACCCACTTTTTGTTGTTGAGGAACTGAGTGGTTGTCATAAGTTCATCCACACTTATTAGATATATTATTTTGGGAGCCTGTTAAAGATGTGGCTCGATGATCAACTTGTTCCTTTTATATGATTTTATTGTTTATTTTTATGTGTTTTTATTTTTGTTGGAAACACGATGTTTTAACCGGAATTCATGATGTTTTGCCGAAGTTGAGAGGTAAAAGATGAATATGAATAAGATGACCAAACTACCCTTAAAGATGGTGTATAATGAGTGGTTTAAGAATTCAAATAGAATAATGAGTTATCTGGGTTAGTACATAGAGTATTTTTAGCTTTTACTCTTTTCAGAACACACACAAACTTAATGTCACCATGACGGATGACCAAAAGGTCATCAACACAAAGCTAAGATGAGCCTGCTTCAATTCTTTGCAACTACAACATGGTATTTAAAATCACAATTGTTTTGATACGTTTGTTTAGTTAAATATTTTAAATTTGTCAGTTAACGTTTCGTTTAAAAAATTTTTTGTTTTGAAGTTCTTCTTGGTTTCTTATGGTTTCGTTTAGTATTCTGATTGTTTGAGGGCGGGAAACGATGGCTTTGTTTTTTTGTTTAAAGGCTAGTATTTATGTTTTGTATTTTGAATTTGATTTTGAAAGAGGTGGTTATCGATCATAAGTCACAAATGGAAAATTGTTATAAAAGTGACTTAAACTCTAATTTTGCGTTTTGATAATTTTGATATTTAAGTTTTTGTATGTTTTCTAATCTTGGAGTTATTAATTTAAGATTTGGAATTTAGCTTGGTTTTTATGTTTTCTTATAAACTTGAATCAAGGGACACTAGATGCATAAAATATAAACATAATGCTTGAGTAAAATTTGCAAAAATCGTCATGTAGTTTGGTTTTAAATTACTCGTTTTGTCCGCTGTGATTTGAAAAACTGCAGGCGATTGTCATTGTGGAGAATTCTTTGGGTGCCGATTTTGTCAACTTTGTCAAACTGAAATGACTAAAATACCCTTGTATTTTTTTTTACTTTTTCTACTTTAATTTTTATTATTTTTAAATTAAATTTAAACATCCCCGTAATCTTCAAGAACATTGATACCAAAACCCATATTTCTACCTCCTCATTTATGGTCATTTAATCAGATTTAAAAAAAAATCAATCAACATACAATGTTCTTTTAGCCACAATCTATAACAATGACCGATTCAACATCTTCAATATTTAGCAACAAACTCACCAACACCAAAAAAATAAAAATAAAACACCAGATACCCATGGCTATTTCTAGATCTAGTTTGTGAGTGAGAATTATCCCCTTCAATTTTAACAAAAGTGAGGACAAAAAGTCACCAGGAATGGCATCACATAACGATTATCTGGTATGAAACTAAAAACAAAAACAAGAATAACAATAGATCCTATAAACATATCATATTTATTAAGTTCTTAAATTTAAACCAAACCCTTCATCAATATTTTCAATGTGGGGGTGGTTGGCGAGCGTTGGTGATGGTTCGTGAGAGACTATGGTAGTTATTTATACAGATCATACTCACCAGCGATAGATCTAGTTATAACAACATATCCGAAGTTGAAGAATATGGTTTTTACACAAATCTAGCACACATATATGAATTAGAGAGAAGAGATGAGAAAGGAGAATGATGGAGAGTGTTTAGATAAACTTTTCTATTACACCTTGTAAAACACACACTCGCACACCCTCTCTATGTGTAGAGAGGGCCTTATATATATGACCTTATGGCTGGCCATGGGCCTTCTATAGGCTTCCATGGGCCTGGCTTGGTCTATTACATACACATAGCCTATCGGACTAGCCTATTGGACTAACTATTACACGCTTGATATCGTCTAACTATTACAAGGCTCGTGAGATCGATATTGATCGTCATTTCATTAAAAACTAAATTTCTAACAATCTCCCTCTAAGGGATGATCGTTGAGATCTCACTAATGATTAACTCTTTTTGAATTCCTAACAATCTCCCCCTAAGTGGGATCATAGAGATCTCTCTTTGTGACCTTGATATTTGATCTTTGATGCTTCTTATCTTGATCTTGATATTTTCTTTGTATTTGTCTTTGTGTTTTTACCTTGCCTTTGAGATCTTTCATCATTACTTGATGATCTTTGTAATACTTCGCCTTCTTATGATCTTGTGACTTCGGACCAACATGCTCATACTTTATGTCATCGTGAAAGCCGTCTAACAATATCCCTTGACAATCTTTGTCTTGATAATCTTGATATCTTTAACGAAGATGTTGAATATCATAGTAGCAGAAGTTTTTATCTTGAGCTTTCTTGATTACTTGGAACTTTACTTCTTGAGTATGAGCATGTGGTTATGAATCTGACTCAGCTGGAATGAAATAACACCACCATTTTACAAACCTGAAATTAAAGGTTAGTAATAAGCACATTTATGGATGAATATGGCTTTGTCATTCATCAAGTATAGGTAGCGTTAACCTTTGGCTCTGTAAGGACCGACCTGTGATCAGGTAGATTCAATTTAGAAGAATCTCCTTGATAGGATTTCCAGCTTAAAGTATTGGATTATCTAACACATAAGCATTAGATTCAACGTACTTGCTTGTTCTCATTATTGGAACGTCTCAAAGCAGACAACACGATAAGAGTGAATCGGTTAGTTATTATCTTACCGATTGAGTCGTCAATTCATAAACTGAACCAAAATCGATATCTAGTTGACACAAGTTTGATCCATATAGGCAATCACAAACATTCACCTACCCCCGCAGTGCTGTTTGATGTTGACACTAGAAGGATTTCCATTCGCCACTGTGAAATGCTAAATTGCACCGCTCTAAATGTTCTAGCAAGATCACGAGGATAATGTGTAGGACTGTAAGATATCACTTGTGTTCTGTGATTGTGAACAACAACTGTATTTTGGAATTGTGTCCTAATGAGATTTGTAATTTGATCTCTTTTATCTCTAGAATCAATAAGTGCGTTTTGGTTTTAGTAATCGGAGGCTGGAGCTGACTGCCACCTTTTCAATACCAACTAACTCGGAGTGAGAAAGTCGATAGATAACGTGTTTAATCTTCATGAGAAATGAAACAACTATCTTTTGAGAGATCTTGAGTATCTAGGGAGGGTTGTGCATTGCATCACTGGGTCCATGATGTCTATCTTCAATACCAAAAATCATCTATGTGATTCTGATAGTATATGAATTGATCTGGTTTCTGCCTAAAGTTATATGGAGTGCTTCTTTCTTTAGACCCTTTATCCTTACATTTCTTTTTTATTCTTTAACCCCTTCAATGTTTACCAAGACATCATTACTATCACCATGTTATGATTGTTCCAGTGATAACTCATGCCTTAGTCAATATTTTCCTATATTCTCATTCAACTCCATCTTTCCTAAGGACTTCTAATTCTATCTAATGGAATTTCCTTGGGTATATCCTTCCGGTTCTGGTTGGATCATTAGACGTATACCTAACCTTAACCACCTTATGACTTCATCGCCATCGTGAATTAGTTAGTTGTTATGTAGAACGTTCGTAACCATAAAACCATTGAAAATTAATCCAAGTGTTTGATAAAAATCACAACGTTTTACACTTTGAAAGTTTTTATCTTTTAAGAAATGCTTCCCCTACACATGTGCATCGATATTCGAAATTGTTTCGCACATGAAGAAAAGAGTTACGCACATGAGTCAAAGACGATCACATTTTAATCTAATTTTCTCCCCCTCAAAAATAGCATACCATATGATGTTTTTGATATCAATGAAATAAAATTGCTATTTGAGAATTTTGAAAGCACATGGGAGAAAATGGTTATTGCATGATTAAAATTGGAACATTTTCTCTTCACTCCCCCTCAATTAATGAGGGATGAAGATAGTGTCGAGTACACAATTTTTTGAAAGATTTTGAATTTACTAAAAAATTCTTGAGAAAAATTATACTCGAACACTATATGTTATTGAACACATAAAGATTGTTATGAGAAGATGTGTTCACCAACATCAAAACTTTTGATGTGAATGTCTTTTTGAACTCACATCGAAGTTCCTTATTTTGATATTCCACTAAATGTTTTAGATACATAAAAATTGACTTTTATGAGATGTATCCAACAACATTAAAATGATTTGGTTTTAAAAGATCCCCCTCAAAAATTGATCCATGTATAAAAATGATTCGACTTTTGAAAGTATCAAGAGAAGGGAGTGTTAAACACATAATTTTGAAAGATTTTGAAAAATCTTTTGATAAATTCTTGAAAAATTGTGTTCAACGGTTTTGAGAACCAATGTTGCTTAAGCTGTAAAGACTTTGAATGTCTTTGTAGTGACGTTTTGTGTTAGCTCAAGTCTGAGAAGTTGTTATCTTCTCGTTGTGAGGATAAATGTACATTAGTGTACACTTTCCTTTCTTTGAATTCTGAGTTCTAAGTAGAAATACTTAGAAGTCAAAGTTTTAAGCAAACTTTTGAATGTTTTTGTAAAGTATGCTCGAAAATAAGAAGATTTGTCTTCTTTTGAAGGTAAAGCGCACTGAAGCGTACACATTCCTTTTATTTGAAAACCCGAGTTGTGCACTGAAATGTACACAAGTAATTTTGATGAGCAAAACTTTGAAAGATTTTGAAAACCTTTTTGAAAATTTTTGAATAATTTTGCTCGAAAAACAAGAAGATTTCTCTTCTTTTTATAAGATAAGTGCACTGACAAGTACACTTTCTTTTCTTTAAAAACACGGGTTATTATCTGTTATTTAATAACAAACCATTATTTTGAAGTGCGGATCCTGAACTGAAATGTCCAGAAGCCATTATTTTAAGCCCGTGTGTTGACCTGAAATAGCCAACAACCATTATGACATCAAATTAGACCAAAACCTTTGGAACCCATTTAAGCACGGTGCCAACGGGTTTACCAAATTTTGAAAACCATTTGAATGTTGTGTCAATTTTATGCAAAGAAGTTGAATTCCAACGTGGACTA
>BQNB010026362.1:18376-48388 GCA_026074375.1 Tanacetum coccineum | reverse complement strand
TACATTGTGGATTTATCGACGTCGTCAATGACTTGAAAACACAGGGTGTTATAAATATTTAGTTATATTGTTCATATTGTTTACATATTGAATTTACATAAAGTCGAATCTAAGTTTTTGTAAACAAACTATACATTAAATCAAAAAGCAGTAAATTATTCAACCCCCTTCTAGTTTTTCACATTGTCCAAAGAATAAGAGGTTTTACACAGAAGTAAAAGCAGTTTGAAATAGATTTGAGTATCATTTTCCCCCAATGGAAAAGAGTTTAAAAAGTGGGACTACGAGAACTCACCTCAAATAAAGATGGTAGTAGCGGAAAATAGATGATCACTAACTAATGCGCAATGGTGTCTGGCCATGACCTATTAATAAGTTTTACCTTAGTGATGGGTTGTATGAAAATGACTTAATGCACAAGCGTTTGTAATAGTATTTGTAAAAGTGTTTGTTTAAAATGTTGTAAAAAGCTTCGTATCAATGGTATGTGGTGGTTGAGTAGTTTGACTCGATGCACTTAGGTTAAAGTGCGATACTAATACGTATTATTTAAGAAAAAAATTAGAATTTCAAGACTGGATAGAATATTAAGAAACAAGAGATAACTTTGATGAAAAGTGATTAAGAAATTAAGTAACGGCATTAAAGATATGAGGTTTTTAATAGGTAAGGAGACGTGTACGAAATGAGAGTTATGTAACTGAGGATTAAGGAAATAAGAATTTAGATAATTAAGAATTAAAGAAATTAAAATTTGATAAATTAAGATTTAGGAAATGAGAATTAAAGAAATAAGAATTAAATAAGTGATGTGTGGTTAAACACACATCATTTATACCCCGGAAAACACTAATAAACAGACTAATAACACTAAAATATGCTTTATTATATTGCAAATATGTTTGTTTTGTGTTGTTATGTCTTGCAGGTATAAATGATTGAAAATGAAGCAAAAACGGTAATTTTCGGGAGACTTCAACGACGTTTTCACGTTTATCGAGATTTAAACGAAGTCATGAGAATTCCTCGAACACTCCATTGGTAAGCGCACAAAATAACGAGTCTATCGATACCTTGCTTGCCCCGTGAACCTTTCTTATTTGAACCCTACGAGCCTATTTTGAACCTTTCTTATTAAAATAACCGGGCAGGCCAAAAAGGCAGGGTCTTATATTTAATTTTGTATATACTTGTTGAAACCATGCTCTAGCGCATGTGGATATAGGGGTTCCCTTAAGTTTGCATGCGAGAGGTGTGGGTTTCGAGTCTCATTAGTTGCAACCTGAGGTATTTATATCTCAGGCCACGTGGCCCACTCAGGTGGTGCCACCTAGCAGACCCGACCCAACACGACACCTGACCCGTGGACCGTTGACCTGCCACGTCACCTGCCACGTTAGCAAGTGGGTCCCACTTGCTGACATGGCTGCTAATGTGGTTGCCACGTCAGCAATGACGTGTGCGTAGGCCCCACTAACACATGTACAGGTAGCAGGTCTGAGGTACTGTAGCTGTCAGTACGAGGTGGCGGTACACGTTAGTACGAGGTGGCAGAGCTTGTCATGTGGCAGTACAGGTGGCGATGGTTGGCCAATCAAAGCAGGACACGTGTCTAAAATGCATGATCCAAGGGTGTCAGGTGTGTGTCAGTACGAGGTAGGCATGTGGAGATCCAAGGCAATGATTGCACGTGATCCAAGCCAATGATTGACATTAATAGTTATACAAGGTTCTAGAATAAGGGCACATGTCGTGCGTTTAGATGCCATCCTACCTTCCTGGAAGCTTCGTGAAATGCGTTTAGATGGGAAATTACAAGATTGCCCTCACAATTTGGGCTATAAGAGGACCCAGTCGGATCCAGAATAGGTGTTAGATTTTAGTTTAATTTACACATAATAGTTGTAGTATTAGTTTTAAGAGTAGGAGTAGAATAGTGTAGCTTATTTTGGGATTATTGTAAAAGCGTTTATAGCTTATTAGATTTGGCTTATTTGTACATTTAGGTTTATTATTTAATGAAGATGCTTATTAAAGGTTGGTGTTATTTTTAGCTTATTTCCTTTTGCTTATTTCTTTCTCTTGTCTTTTATTTCTTTTTGCTTATCTCCAAATAAGCTCCCTCTTATAGCTTTTTTTTGGATCCGATCTCTTAAGCTTACATTCTAATTAGCTACTTTCATAGCTTATTTAGACTAGTTTATTTTATATTGTTTTCGATTTAGAGCTTTTTGAGTGAGATTATTTTAGCTTATTTTTGATTGCTTATTTTTATTCAAGCTTATTTTTTATAGATCCAATCCTTAATCATACCTGATCCGAGTTCACTTGATTAAACACCTTAGTTTCGGGTGGATTTGGATCTATTACTTTTAGCTTATTTTCTAGCATAAAGTTTGTTGCTTTTTTTTATTCTAGCTTATTTTTATTAGATCTAAATCCTTAATCATACCGTCTCTCGTTCACTTGTCAAAGTTGAACACCTAGATTTCGGGTAGATTTAGATCTAAAGTTTTGATTTTTATTAGCTTATTGCCTTTAGATTAATCTCTTATTATTATCTTGTTTATCATAACTTTGATTGTTTTAATGTTGATGAAATTGATCCAACACTTAGGTGAGGAGCTTATGGGTCTTATAAGCTTATTTTCCTATTAAAGTTTAAAGCTTTTTAGTTTTTTTAAGCTATTTAGTATATAAAGTTTGCAACTTTATTAACTAAGTAGTTATATAAACTAATAAAGTTTTAATCTTTAGTGTTTAACTAAGTTGATAAGATCGGGTGGTTTAAATTCGTCTCTATTTTCTTCAATCGGGTTCTTCTTTCTTTTCCTTTTCTCTTATTAGTAGTTGTAGCTTATTTTTTTGTTTAAAAATGTTTATGCTTATTGTTGCTAGCTTAATTAGTATTCTTAGTGAGTAGTTTATTTATGCTTGTTAACTGATTGTGATTAGTGAAATAAGTGTGGATTTAAAAAGGGATTTTTGATTAATAGTTTTAGGATTATTTAGATTTATTATTTGATTATTTCGAAGGGCAAAATCCGGAGAAATAATCAAACATCAAATCTAGTAATTAATACCTTTATAAGAAATTGTTTTCAAAATAAACCAACGTTGTGAGAAAATAATCTTTTTACGGGTAGTAATTCGTCATTAAAAACTTTAATTCACACTTAAGGATCTTTTCATGTCACTTAGCAAGCATATTCGTCTTATATATCTTTTTGATCATTTAGCTTAATCGATTATGTTTGTTTATGCTAGTTTAGTTATGATAATTAGTGAGTAGTTTTATTATGCTTGTTAAGTGAGTAGTGTTTGGTGAATTAAGTGTGGAAATAAAAAGTGATTATTGATTAATAATTTTGGATTATTTAGATTAGTGTTTTGGTTATTCGAACGGGCAAAAGCCGTAAGAGTAATTAGGCATTAATCTAGTAATTAATATCTTGATAGAAAATTATTTTCAAAATAAACCAACGTTGTGAGAAAATAATCTTTTTACGGGTAGTAATTCGTCATTAAAAACTTTAATTCACACTTAAAGATCTTTTCATGTCACTTAGCAAGCATATTCGTCTTATATATCTTTTTGATCATTTAGCTTAATCGATTATGTTTGTTTATGCTAGTTTAGTTATGATAATTAGTGAGTAGTTTTATTATGCTTGTTAAGTGAGTAGTGTTTGGTGAATTAAGTGTGGAAATAAAAAGTGATTATTGATTAATAATTTTAGATTATTTAGATTAGTGTTTTGGTTATTCGAAAAAAAAAAAAAAATCCTTTTTCCTCTCAACCATTAATCTAATTTTTTCTTCTCTTATTGTTTAATTATTCACAATGTACGATTCTTCCATTCTAAAAATAATAATAATGTATATAATAAATATTTACAATGAAATTCTAAAGGTTATTAAAAATCAAATTCCATCGTGTTACTTCTGGTTCAGGTGCACGCAATCTTCTTCAAACCAAAGCGTGTTACATATTCCTAATCACGAGAAATATTTGCAATTTCTTCCGATAGAAAATTGTAAATCCGAAAATCTCGTTGATCATATACAAGGAGAGGACGAGAACGCTAAAGACATCCAAATGGCCGATCATTTGAGACCGATGGAAGAGCTACTCTGAATACCTATCGTAGGTATTGAGAATGCTATCGTTGTTCCTGCCGTTCCTAGGCAAAAAAAAGAACCGAATTTGAACTAAAAACCGAGTTACTTGATTTCATAAGTAACAATCCTTTCTTTGGTCTTGAAAATGATGATCCTCATTCACACATCAGGAGATTTTACCAAATAACCCAAACTTTAAGACTAAACCAAGTGCCTGATGATGTGGTGAAGTTGATCTTATTCCCGTTTTCTCTTAAAGGAGCACCCGAGGAACATGCTTGAGAATGAGACCTCCTTGTTCAATAACGACTATGGGAATGATTTACTACAAAATCTTGTATCGATTTTATCCTCATCTAAAACAAGAGAGCTTAGAAAAGAAAATACACTGAACTCAACAAGTTTTTCGTGAGACTTTTACGAAGCTTGGGAAAGATTCCAAGATTTTATTAAGAAATATCCACATCACAGGATACTCACTCCTTCACAAATGATTTCTTCTATAAGAGTGATGAGTCAATCCGATCAACGATTTTTCTAATCCGCAGCGAGTGAAATCTAATGTCTAAAAAAAAACACATCAGCAGCCTTAACCCTTATTGAGATAAAGCCCCAAGGTCGAACCCATGTTGAAATAAACCTCCAATTTTGAGTAGTGATGGAGTTATACTCTAAATTGACGCCATTCCCCCGCCCCTCCTATAACTAAACAAGTCGAAGCTCTTATTTCTAGCATGCAAGAAGCTTATAACTGAAACCAAGAAGCCTCGATTCAGTTAATGCAAAATCAAATGGGTCAAATGGAAGAAACTTTTCAAGAGAGGTCATCATGTGTGCCACCTAGTGACACCGAAACATACCCACGAGAAGAACGTAAAGCGGTTACTACTATGAGTGGTTTGACATTGGATGGATCTTTTATTCCTCATTCTAATTTTCTCTTTTATCAAGAAAAGGAACAAGAACCGGAGAACCATAACGAGTGGTGTAAATTGATAGCTCTCAAGAGCTCACACACTTGTCCCACCTCCGGAAACTCCCCCGTTGTCCACACCAAAACCAAAGGAAGACCCAAAGCCTAATCCTCATCACCTGTCAATTCCATATCTATCTCGGCTTCAAGAAGAAAAATTTTAAGCTTTGGAGAATCTTACGAGACATGCCGACCATTTCGTTTATAGAATTGATATTGTTGATTCTTTATGCGATAAATTTCCTATTAAAAATAATTCTTTGAGTGGCAATCCTACTCCCTCTTCTGATTTTATGGTCGATTCTCTCTCCCCACTTCCTACTTCCTTCGGGGATGGTGACTCTCTCTTGGAGGAGACTGACACCCTTCTTTCTTATTCTGGTGATTTTGTACCTGAATATGAAACATTTTGCTTTAATATTGAAGAAAAAGAGTAGTGGGCAGTACCTATTTCTAACTCAATTTGATTATTCCTCCAATAATGATAGCATTATATTTTGATGACATCCATAATTATAGAGAAGAGTAGTGGTAGTACCACTACTCATTCTAATTTTTCTCTTCCTGAATATGATTCGTTTATCTTCGATCTTTTGATTAATCCGCTTCCTCCTGCCGATAGGAGTGATTCTCATCATGAGGAGTTTACTGATGAGCTCGCTCACATCATATCTCCACCAGAGTATGATTGTTTTTACTTTGATATTGAGCCCGACCTAGGAGAGTTGACTATACTTTTTGGAGAAAATTTATCTAAAGATTCAACCAAGGAACTTACGAGTCCTAAGCTTAATGATTTTCTTCTCCTCCTATCCGATTGTGACTCCACTTTTGATGAAGAATTTTCTGAGATTGATCTTTTAGTCTCCTTTTCTTCTGGAAATAAAGACATGATTTTTGATCCCGGAATATTCATTATCAAAAGAGTCCAATCTAAGAGATTTCCATTTTTTCCACTAGATGATTTTCCTACTTTCTCATTCGTTAGTGATTCTCTTCTCTTGATTGATCCTTCTGAGATCGACACTTTTCTTTTATTTCCCTCCGGAAATGAAGACAAAGTTTTCGATCCCGAAATTCTTCTTATCGATGGAATTTTCTCTTCCACGAGAAAATTTCCGCATCTTCTGATTAATAATTTCATGATCGATAAATGTCAAATTTTAAATAAGAGTGAAATTTCATTAATACCATAATTATTGTCAACTTTCATCCAGAGTGACAAAGAAATTCAGAGAGAGTCAAGCTAGAGACTCGCACAAAAACAAGCGCTTCTTAGGAGGCAACCCGTGTCTTTTCTTCTTTCTACTTTCTTAATAAATATGTGTGTGATTTTATAGCCCAAGTGTGGGGGCGTGCTTCTTTCTTTGGTTTGTCGTTCCGTTTTTTGCAGGATTCCTTAAGATCATGAAGACCCGTGCTTGTTTTCAATCCTCTACTCATCCGGTCTTCGATCTTCTGCTTATTTTGGAATCCTTAATCCTGATCTTATATATATATATATATATATAATATATATATATATATAGTATATATATATATATATATTATATATATATATAATATAATATATACATATATATATTATTTATATACATATTATTATAATATAACATATGATTCTCATCATGAGGATTCACGGATGAGCTCGCTCACATCACATCTCCACCAGATATAGAAAGTTTTTACTTTGATATTGAGCCCGACTAGAGAGTTGACATACTTTTTGGAGAAAATTTTATCTAAAGATTTCAACCAAGGAATTTCTTACGATCCTAAGCATAAATGATTTTCTTCTCCTCCTATCCGATTGTGACTCCACTTTTGATGAAGAATTTTCTGAGATTGATCTTTTAGTCTTATTTCCTTTTGGAAATAAAGACATGATTTTTGATCCCGGAATATTCATTATCAAAAGAGTCCAATCTAAGAGATTTCCATTTTTTCCACTAGATGATTTTCCTACTTTCTCATTCGTTAGTGATTCTCTTCTCTTGATTGATCCTTCTGAGATCGACACTTTTCTTTTATTTCCCTCCGGAAATGAAGACAAAGTTTTCGATCCCGAAATTCTTCTTATCGATGGAATTTTCTCTTCCACGAGAAAATCTCCACATCCTCTGATTAATAATTTCTTGATCGATAAATGTCAAATTTTAAGTGAAATTTCATTAATGACCAAATTTTTGGTCAGTTTTCATCCCAAGGACAAAGAAATTCAGAGAGAGTCAAGCTAGAGACTCGCATAAAAACAAGCGCTTCTTAGGAGGCAACCCGTGTCTTTTCTTCTTTCTACTTTCTTAATAAATATGTGTGTGATTTTATAGCCCAAGTGTGGGGGCGTGCTTCTTTCTTTGGTTTGTCGTTCCGTTTTTTGCAGGATTCCTTAAGATCATGAAGACCGTGCTTGTTTCAATCCCTAACTCATCCGGTTCTTCCGATCTTCTTCTTATTTTGGAATCCTCAATCCTGATCTTATATATATATATATATATATATATATATATATATATATATATATATATATATATATATATATATATATATATATATATATTTATATATATAGTATAACATATAAATATATATAGTATATACATATATATAATATATACATAATGATTCCTCGATCATGAGAGTTCACTGATGAGCTCGCCTCACAATCATATCCCACCAAGAGTATGATTGTTTTTACTTTGATATTGAGCCTGACCTAGGAGAGTTGACTATACTTTTTGGAGAAAATTTATCTAAAGATTCAACCAAGGAACTTACGAGTCCTAAGCTTAATGATTTTCTTCTCCTCCTATCCGATTGTGACTCCACTTTTGATGAAGAATTTTCTGAGATTGATCTTTTAGTCTCCTTTTCTTCTGGAAATAAAGACATGATTTTTGATCCCGGAATATTCATTATCAAAAGAGTCCAATCTAAGAGATTTCCATTTTTTCCACTAGATGATTTTCCTACTTTCTCATTCGAATTATGATTTCTCTTCTCTTGATTGATCCTTCTGAGATCGACACTTTTCTTTTATTTCCCTCCGGAAATGAAGACAAAGTTTTCGATCCCGAAATTCTTCTTATCGATGGAATTTTCTCTTCCACGAGAAAATCTCCACATCCTCTGATTAATAATTTCTTGATCGATAAATGTCAAATTTTAAGTGAAATTTCATTGATGACCGAATCTTCGGTCAGTTTTCACCCCAAGGACAAAGAATCAGAGAGAGTCCAAGCTAGAGGACCGCATAAAAACAAGCGCTTTCTTAGGAGGAAACCCGTGTCTTTTCTTCTTTCTATTTTCTTAATAAATAAGTGTGTGATTTTATAGCCCAAGTGTGGGGGCGTGCTTCTTTCTTTGGTTTGTGGTTCCGTTTTTGCAGGATTCCTTAAGATCATGAAGACCCGTGCTTGTTTTCAATCCTCTAATCATCCGGTCTTCGATCTTCTGCTTATTTTGGAATCCTCAATCCTGATCTTATATATATATATATATATATATATATATATATATATATATATATATATATATATATATATATATATATATATATATATATATATACGTATATACATATATATATATATATATATATATATATATATATATATATATATATATATATATATATATATTTGTTTCCCCTTTCACACTTGGAATTTTTTGCATTTGCCTTTTTCGTTCGTAAGTGTGGGGGTAAAACCCGATATTTTTGAACATTGAGGCCAATGTTCCATTCTAAGTGTGGGGGGGGGGGGTTTCTATCGAAATGTGATCATACCTGTGCCTATATGTGTTCTCACGTAACCCCGTTTTGACCAAAATTTTAAATTTTTTATTGTTATATATATATATATAAATAAATAAAAATGACGATGAAAATATAAAAATATAGAAATAAATAGCCCGTAGAACTAGGTAGCTTTTAACTTGACTGAGTTTTTTTAACTCTAGCTTTCCCTTTAGCTTTTGAGACTAAGCGTTTGCTAAATTTTAAAATTTTGCAAAGAACAAAAAATGATAAAGTTAGATATAAGATAGATGCTAAGTGATTGCAGTTTTACATACATATATAATATAACATATAATATCACAAGAGCAATTAAGAAAATTCCCTAAGGAAAATTCACTCTCAAAAATATATATAATATAATATATAATACGTATATTTAACCGGGAAGAATGATCACCCGGGTCGTTTCCCCCAACGACTTGTGCAATTGAAACCTCGTTTAAGCTCGGATTATGATTTGAATGAAAGCAAAGATATTTTTATGATCTATAACTACCAAATAAAATCAACAAGTAAAATTGAACAATTAAAAGCAATTAAACATTTAAAATGATTAACGGGAAACAAATAAAACGCGACAAATAAGCAAGTAAATCAAAATTAAGTCCTAAAAATGCAAACTAAATTCCTAAACCTAAATTAGGACAAAATAAAATTTTTAGAAAAAGAAAAATATATATATATATATATTTATTATTTTTGATTTTTTTATTAATTAAAATCTATTTAAATCTAATTAAATCCTAAAAAATAAAAAAATAGCAAATAATTGAAATTATATTTTCCTAGGTAAAATAAGTAAAAAAGAAAATTTTAGAAAAAAGAATCACTATTTTTGGGTTTTAGATTTTAAGATATGAATTTTCTAAAATTTAAACTAATTAAAAGCTTAAAAATAATAAAACTATTAAAAATATAAGCCTAATTTTTTTTTATAAAAATTAAACTAGAAAAAGAAAAAGATAAGAAATTTTATAAAAATAAAAGCCCTAATTTTTACTTTTTGATTAAAGTTTAATTAAACTAATTAAAATTCTAAACCTAATTTATTATTTAAAATTAAAAACTAACTAAAAACTTAACTAAGGACTAACTATGCAAATCCTAAAAGGACTAACATTGCAAACTAACTAACAGACGAAGGACTAACTGAGAAAACAATTAAAACTTAAAAATTACACTTTCTACCCTGAGGCCCAACCCGATTACAAATTAAGTCCAATTAAGCCCACAATTAAGTTGAGTTTTAAAAAGTGCTTATTATTGAAAACTTATAAAAGAAAAGTTGGAGAACAAGTTAGGGAGAAAAACTTTAATAAAAGCACAATAAGCTGAAAACCACTAATAAGCTCTAAAAGAGCTTATCAATAAGCTGCCTTCAGTGAGGAGCCATTTTCCTTTGATTTACTAAATAAGCTGCATTAAGCTCAAATTAAGCTTAAATTTGAAAACAAAAGAAGTTATGGAAAGCTTATGATATGCTAAAGCTAATTATGAAAAGCTAAATGGCTAACTAACTCTAGATCCTATCGGAAATTAAAATGACAAAGTACCAAACTTAGGAATAAAAGCCAAAAAGGGTTAAAAAAACTAATAAGCTCAAATGCTTAATTAAGCAAATTCAATCCTGAGCTTAGCAGGCTTATCAAACAACTTATGAGCTATGAATCTAAATAATAAAACCTAATCTTCTAAGCTAAAATTTGATATTTAAAAGCTAATTAAATCTACCTACTGTTTTTGGTCTTTCTGGTTTTTTTTAATGGCTTTTGACAGCAATTTTAAGCTAGGAAATAAGCAAGAAAATAAAATTTAAGTCCTAATCTATATTAAGTTGTAACTACCTCTCTATCCCTAACTCTAAGACCTTAACAGCTAAAAACCTTTGATTACCTAGGCTAAAATTAAGCTAAAAGTGACAGCAGGAACAGCTTAGTTCAGCTGATGCACTTGACTCAAGTGCAAAACAATAGTGCAGGTGACCTTGTGGTCTCTACTGCACTAAACACGCTCTCTTAGAGTGTTCAAAACAAGAACAAGCAAGATCTAAGCCTTGAAAGGCTTAGATCCAATATTCACTAGCTAAAAAGAAGGTAAAAATTGCCCTGGTGCTGAGATGAGGAAATTAAGTCACAAAATCATTTAAACTTCAAACTAATTGTTCAAACCTTTTTAAAACTTGCTTACTTAAGAAATCTCAGCTGTCTAAAGAAAATTTACCAAATAGATTTGACTTTTGATGGTCAAACTAGCTTAAACCAAACACCCCTTAAGATCTTTGACAGATTTGTAAAAAGCTTTGAAAATGAATCCTAGCCTAAAATCCTTTGATACCAGATGAATTTTAGCTTATAATAAACTTAACAATCATGATTTAACCACTAATTTAAGCTAAAATGAAAGATCTAAGATAATGCTAACT
The DNA here is from genome assembly GCA_026074375.1 of Tanacetum coccineum. Taxonomy (NCBI): domain Eukaryota; kingdom Viridiplantae; phylum Streptophyta; class Magnoliopsida; order Asterales; family Asteraceae; genus Tanacetum; species Tanacetum coccineum. The sequence continues at coordinate 37,075 of BQNB010026362.1, read as the reverse complement.
AATATTTTTGGTTTTTATAGTTTTTAGACAGAAATTGAGAAAACAAATTACTATAACTAAAAAGCTAAAAAAAACAGATGCAAGTTTATGACTAATGAGACTAATAAGCACAATCAAACAAAGAAATAAGCACTAAGAAAAGCAGATAAGCAAAATAAGCATAGAAGCATATAGACTATTAAGCAAATTTTAAGCAAATCTAAACTATGAATTAAAGAACAAAAGTAATTTAAATGAAAACTAACCCTTAGCTTCAGCTAAACAGAAGCTTACACACAATTAAGCTGCTACAAGCTCTAGCTTATCCTATTGGATAAGCTAGTAGATGTCGAGGGGGGTTTGGGTGTTTGTTGAATAGGTGTTTGTTTAGGAGCTCATCATAGTTAGCTCCTATCCATAAAGCTTATAAATCAAAATTGTCAAAGGTAATTAAGCTAGTTGATGTATTTAAGTAGATTTATTCTTTGAATTAAAGCTCTAATTTCAGCTTAGGAGACTGAAAGAGCTTTAAGAGTAGCTTAAGAGAATTTAGCTTAACAATTTGAAGGAAAATGAGAGCTTATGAAGTTAAATAAAAGAGCTTATGGGAGATTAAAAACAAATGAATTTTCATTAACAAAAAGCTTGTTTACAATACTTGAAAGGAAAATTACAAAGTTTAAAAGAAAATTAAGCTAAACTTTAAACTAAAAGCTACTCTACGTTTGTGTGTGTGTGGAAGTGAGGCTTTTTATAGCCTTGCTGAGAAGGTTCTAGGCCAAGCTTGATGCCCACGCCTCTTTTGATCCTAGCCATCAAATCATTCAATCATTGGCTATTGATTATGAGCCGTTAGATCACAAAGTGACCTCACCAGGATTGCAACTGGCATCCGATTAGAAGGATCACGTTGTGTTTTTCTTTCTCGTGCGTGAAATGAGTACAAAACCCACATCCTTGTGTGCTTTCTCCATAGCTGACATGTCCTTTTGCTTGAGTAGACCATTTAGAGTACTTGATTAGACTAATTTAGCCCTTCCATTGTGTAAACGATGACAATCTCCTCCCAGCACATATCTAACATAGACCCACGGTACGCACACCTACGAATCCACATCCGCCCAACTCCATCAATAACCTGACCACGACATCCCATCGAAATTCTCTAATCAGCTAATAATATACCACTCCACGTCGACCTCCCCACACTATAACAGAGCCAGCACGACTCTAGACAAATCCACACATCAGTATGTTCCACCTATCACTCTCCAACCCCAACACGCTCGGCCGCACTCATACACCATGTCCGCATGATAATATCCCCTATAATGCAACCTATGCATAACCCTAGCAACGGAAGAATCACCAGCGACTCCGACACACCCACGACGTCGTCTTTACCGATCACATCACACCCAACGATCCTAATAACTCAACGAGCGAAAATCTCCAGACTCCTCGTTCAACCAGACACCCCAACTTGAATTGTCTGATTTGCCCATCAATTTGCGTTTGCCCTATGATTTACCCTGGATGGTGAAATGGAAGTGACGATGAACAGTAACTAGCTCTTGGCGCCCTTTTTGTTTAACTGAAAGAGTTAAATTCGTTGGAAGTTTGAGGAAATGGCAAATTAGGTCCTTGTGGTTAGTTATCTCAAGTGTAGTGTAAAAATAGTTTGGAAAATGACAGGAATGGCCCTTGTGTTTGGTTTATAAAGGGTATTGGGCTAAGGGATCCGGGTGTGGCCCATTTAGGCTTAGGGACCATTTATGTCACTTTTGGAAAGTTGAGGGCCTTAAATGGAATATTTTGGGTTTTGTCTTTTGTGGTTGACTTCTGTTGACCAAGATTGACTGGAGTTGACTGAAGATTTGACTTTTTCTGGCTTTGGCTTCCGGCTTTTGTTCACTCTTCCGTTCTCGTGTCCTTGTTTGCCCGTTTTTGATGGTTTTTATGTGATTTTTGATATATCCGTACCTGCACACAAAAAACACAAATACAAGCATATTTTTGCCATTTTTGGTCTGTTTTGGGCTTATTTGGGCCATTTTAGGTATAAATGGATATGTGTATTTAACACTTATCAAAATTCCCCAAACTAAACGATTGCGTGTCTCAACGCAATCTCCCCCACAACAAAAAAAATGCTTATAACCAAATACCTCGAAACTTCCCCAAACTAAACCTTTGAAAAGTAGCAAAGATTTTTGTTGAGAGAGCTAAGAGATCACAAGTTATAAAACACCCGATTTCCCATTTTCAAAGATTTTTTTCTCTTTTTATGATTTTTCTTGATAATTAACTACCTAACTACAACTTATTTGTGTTGACATAATGTATTGTTTTCATTACCTCATTGGTAACTTTGAGGATCATAGAACAAAAAGCACAATTAAGTGTCTAAAAGATAACTTCATCATCCCCGATTTTTCACTTTTCCCATGCTAAGCTTAAAAACAAGATCATTGTTAATTACAAGTCATGACACTAACACTACTCATAAATACTAATTGTGTACTTACTTTTCCTCCCGTAAATCCTACTTTTGTATCTCAAGATTTTACTTAAGTCATATACCCGAAGGCTCTTTAAGACTTTTATTTCGATACTTATTAATTCCAAAAATAAAGCGTAATGGTTAAGAACGCAATAATTAGCTCCTAGCCCTTTTCAAAAGATCAAATGTCATCAAGATTAAAGTCCACATCGAGGCAACCAAAATTTGGCTTTTATTAGGCTACTTAAGCAAGGCACCATTCATGTCATATACCCTAAGGCTCTTTAAGACATGAATGGACCAATCTTATTTGCACCATATACCCTTAGGCTCTTTAAGGCACAAAACAAGACAAAAATTAAGCAACATTATTAAACCTCAGTCCTTTAGAAGGCTACAACATCGGCCACGCCTCCGACAAGATGTAGCAAACATATTTTGACCTCGGTAACTTCCTCGACCTTTTAGAAGGCTGTAACATCGGTTGTGAGCCGGCAAGATGCAGCAAACTTTTATCAGTCTTGGATTATTATTGAATTCTACTTATCCCATATACCCTAAGGCTCTTTAAGGAATAAGCAAAATATTTATTAATGTGATACATATAGTATGCCAAATTAAGTATTCCTGATGTGTACTCATCCTAATCACAAAGGAACTAAAGAAAACTTCTATTAGCTAATTATTAACCAAAAAACCATACAACTCTATTTATTAAACATTTATATATAAAGGTGAAACAAGCTAATGGGAGAAAAAGCCACAATTAACACTTATGAGCTTGAAAGAGAACCAACTACTCTACGTTTAATGTCATGACTTATAAATAACACTATCATTTCTCGTTCTTCGCAATTTAAAATCTCTAAGAAAGAGACTCGCAAATACTTAGCCTATATAAAATCCAACTCGGCATATTTAAAATCTACTTGAGATTAGCACAAGTCTTCATTTACTAACGATTCAAGTCTAGCATGTTTAAAGTCTACATGAGACTAGCACAAACTATCATCATTAATTGTTAAGGGAGAAAGCTAGAACTCTACACGTACGATCGGGTCAAAAATTACTTCTTATTCTTACCAACAGAAAACCTACATTCGTGTCTTAACACTTATATTATATATATATATATATATATTTTATGACAAATAAGAACTTAAAAATTTAAAATTTTTGCTATTTTTGTGGGAAAACGGGTACGTGAGAACAAAACAATAAGCAGGCAACATCAAATCGATAGATTCCCTCCCCAAACTAAAACGAAACATTGTCCTCAATGTTTAAAGGCGGGTCTCTACGTAAATCTAAGCCGTTTATGAATTATGCAAAGATAAACGTGAATCGATAAGATGAAAGGATATTGGATTTCCCCAAACTAATTTCACACAAAGGATGAGAAGCTCGAGTGAAACGGGACACAACACCGGACACGAGAGGCTTCAGAAATTGTTGGGTTGATCCTACAAAAATCACAACAAGCAACAAACAACAAACAACGAGAAATCGGAAGAGGATAGCCACAACACATCACAACACATTTCTTAAGAAAAATAGAAAAGGATAAGCATGGGGTGAACTCCCATGAAGCGGCTTGTTTTTGGTCACCGAGTCGCAAGCTCGACTCGATCCCTGAATTTAGTTGTCCTTAGGGAGAGTGTGGAGATCCGGGACTACCTTGGGTGGTATGTCCCCTCCAAAGTAATGTTTCACACGGTGACCATTTACTTTGAAATTCGGGCCATCGGGTTGAGATAATTCCACTGTTCCGTAAGGAAAAACTTGAGCAATAGTGAAAGGTCCTGACCAACGAGTTTTAAGCTTTCCGGAGAATATCTTTAACCGGGAGTTGAAGAGTAAAACTTGATCACCAACATTGAAGATTCGATTCTTGATCTTTGAGTCGTGAAGTTTCTTCGTCTTCTCCTTGTAGATTAATGAATTCTCATAAGCTTGATCTCAAAGCTCGTTAAGTTCATTTAGTTGCAGCTTCTGATGATCACCCGCGGTTTTGAGGTCAAAATTTACATGCTTAAGAGCCCAATATGCTTTGTGTTCCAATTCGACTGGTAAATGACAAGACTTTCCATAAACGAGCTGATAGGGTGTGCATCCGATTGGTGTTTTGAAAGCGGTTCGGAATGCCCACAAAACTTCGTCTAGCTTGTCGGACCAGGAGGCACGGTTTTCTCCTACCGTCCATTCAAGAATACGCTTAAGACCACGATTTGATACTTTAACTTGACCACTTATTTGAGGGTGGTAAGCGGTAGCTAAACGATGTGTGACTCCATATTTAGACATCACTTTGGCAAATTGATCATTACAAAAGTGGGTCCCACGATCGCTTATTATAGCTCTCGGTGTTCCAAATCGGGCAAAAAGAGACTTTAAAAATTTCACAACTACACGAGCATCGTTTGTGGGGAGCGCCTTTACTTCATATATCGAAGATTTCACAAACTTGGATAGCGTTTTGAGGCATTTCATCTCGTTGAGAAATTTTGCCTTGTCGTTGGCACGTATCACAAGATTTGATCATCGAATGAGCATCTCGATATATAGTGGGCCAATAGAAACCGGCATCAAATACTTTTTGAGCGGTGAGATTGGCACTATGATGGCCCCCGGTGGGTCCTTCATGACAAGCCTTGAGGATTTCAAGAGCTTCGTGTCCATGTACACACCTGATCCATCAAAATCGATACATATAATATATATATAATACATAAAATACGTACTAATAAGGATAGGCCAATAATAGTATAGATAAGTATTTTCCGTCGAGTTAAGAAATTCACTTTTAGCCAAAGCGATATCTTAAAAACCTCTCGGGTCGTTTATTCCCCAACGAAGTATGAATTTGAAAATCAGAAACATTCGTGATCATGCGTGTAACACCCCCAAAATGGGTCACAACGGAATAAGGATCCGGGGCGTGTTACTTCAAGATCAACAGCACAAGATATATATAAGAACGACACAAAAAGTCGTTTATGTAAAAGTAACACCCATCGAAGCAACCTTGGCTTGGCATCTTGTTTGTTCATGAGGTATTTTAAAGCAGAGTGGTCGGTATAAATAATGCTTTTAGATAAGACAAGATATGGCCGAAACTTTTCAAAAGCATACACTACGGCGAGCATCTCCTTCTCTGTTGTAGTGTAATGAATTTGAGCTTCGGTCATCGTCTTACTAGCATAATGAATTGGTTCTCAAAATGCATTCGTCTTACGTGTCCAAGAAACCACACCAATGACAAATCGCTTGCATCACAACATTAATTCGAAAGGTAGGTTCCAATCCGGGACAACTAAGATCGGAGCTTCGGTAAGCTTCTTCTTAAGGGTTTCGAAAGCATTGATACAATCTTGAGAAAATACAAACGGTGTGTCTTTTTTGAGAAGGTGAGTTATTGGTCTAGAAATCTTGGAAAAGTCTTGAATGAAACGACGGTAAAATCCCGCATGACTAAAAAACCTTCTAACTCCTTTAACGGTAGTTCGGGATGAGGGTACTAACTTTGTACTGGTAGTACTAACTCCTTTAGTACTGTTGGCAGTATTAAGTCATATAAAGATTTATTCCTAACACACATGAAATGACATTTTTCCCAATTAAGGATAAGATTTGTGTCTTCACATCTTTTTAACATTCGTTCAAGATTAAAAACGGAAAAATCATCCATAAACACCTCCATTGTCTTTTCTATCATGTCATGAAAAATCGCCATCATACAATGTTGAAAGGTTCCAGGAGCATTACATAATCCAAATGGCATACGACGATAAGTAAAAGTACCGTACGGGCACGTAAAAGTCATTTTCTCTTAATCTTGAGGATCGATTAGAATCTGAAAATATCCTAAAAAACCATCTAAGAAACAATAGATTTCATTGCCGGCTAGACGTTCTAGCATTTGATCCATGAACGGGAGAGGAAAATGATCTTTAAGAGTCGCTTCGTTAAGCTTCCTATAATCGATACATACTCTCCATCAGGTAACTAGACGTGTCGGAATTAATTCATTCTCTTCATTTGAAACGACGGTCATTCCTCCTTTTTAGGGACACAATGGATTGGACTAACCCACGGGTTGTCGGAGATTGGGTATATCAGTCTTCCATCAAAATCTTATGAGTACAAAAACGAGGGTCGATACCCTTGATATCGGTTATTTTCCAAGCAATGGCACGTTTATGAGATTTAAGAACATTAATGAGAGCTTCTTTTTGATCATTTTTTAAACCTTTTGCTATGATAACGGGTAACTTATCGTTTTCTTCCAAATAAGCATATTCTAAATGAGATGGTAAGTCCTTTAATTCCAATTCCGGAGGCTCTTCAATTGAAGATTTGGCCTTGGTAACTTCACTTTGCTTAAGGTCCATCGGAGGAAGTTGAAACGGGTCATCATTTAACAATTGTTCAAGCACATAAATGTCTTCCTCCGGATCACAATCATCATGATCACTTTCCAAAGAAATTGATTTGTCATAAAGATAAGCATCAATTTCTTCCAAAGTAAATTCGGAAGTAAACGGCTCGGACGTCGAAGTGGGATTGCCACTTGAAAAATCATCACTAGGAAATCCTAACAATTCCGGAGCATACTCCTCACAAATTTCATCAATGATGTCAATTCGGTTTACCGATTTGTCATCCGTAGAGGAATATTTCATGGTTTGGTCTAAATTGAAAGTGACGGCTTCGTTGTCAACACGGAGGGTGATTTCTCCTTCGTAAACGTCAATTAAGGTACGACCGGTTTTCAAAAATGACCTTCCAAGTATAAGAGGTACTCGGGGATCGGCTTCGAAATCGACAACTACGAAATCGGCGGGAAAGTGGAATTTTCCAACTTTAACGTAGACGTCTTCGGCTAAACCCTTAGGTAAGTTATGGATCGGTCCGCTAACTCTAAAGTCATTCGAGTCGGTGAAAGTTCAGGCAACGAAAGTTTTTTCCAAATCGAAAGGGGCATTAGATTTATGCTCGCACCAAGATCGGCCAAGGCGTAACATATCTCCATTCCCGGGAATTCACAAGGAATAAGAAATTTTCCCGGATCTCCTAGCTTTTCGGGAAGCTTTTTAAGGAGCATTGCCGAGCAATTCTCGTTCAATGGAATTTTCACTAATTTAGGCAACTTTTCTTTATTCATTAACAAATCCCTAATCGTAGGAGCAAATCTCGCCATTAAAAACAAAGCATCCGCAAAACTTATATCAAAACGCAAATCTTGAAACATTTGAAAAATCTTTTCTTTTTGGTATGAAGCTTTTTCTCGATTCTTTTGATTGTCTCGTCTTGAAGGGTAAGGAATAACTTTGCCTAGGGAAACCGTCTTCGGAATCTCGGGTTCCGGTATTGGAGTCGATTTTGGTAAAGTCTTCGGAATCTCGGGTTCCGGAATTGGTTTTAGGGATAACCGAAGTGGGGATTTAGCGTATACGTTAATCCGGGAAAATTATTTTCTCTCTCACCGTTTATTTCCTCGGTCTCTCGTTCCACTACTTACCTTTTTCGGGGAAGTTAGTTAGATTCGAGGGTCCCTCGTAAGCTACACCACTTCGGGTAGTGATTGCTTTCATCTCGCCCTTCGGGTTAGGAATCGTATTACTCGGAAGAGTACCCGAAGGTGAGGCTTGGGCTTGAAAGAAACTACTTAACATGGTTTGAAGATTATTTTGCAACGTGTTTTGAAAAGCATTATTTTGACTCATCAAAGCGGTTTGTTGATTCTTGATGGTAGTTTGAATCTCGTTCTTTAACTCTCCTTTCATCGAAGTGATTTGGTATTGCAAATTCCTAATCGTTTGATCATTAGACTCTTGTATATTCGAAAAATCTTTGGGAAAAATCGTTACTTAATATTAGCACTTGAAACGTTGATGTAAACCCTTGTTTTGAAAATTCGAAGCATGATTAACTTGACCTTGAAAACCTTGATTTTGAAAATTGTTCCTTCGATTGAAATTATTCCCTACCTTGATATATTATAATTCCTAGTTTTGATCTCTGATTTTGCTTTAGCAAATCCTGGTGGTGCCATTTGATTACTAACCCGATTTGGTGGAGGCTTCTTTGATTATAAAGTTCCGTGGTTAGCACAACATTTTGTTATTATCAGTAGCCGGACAATTATACCATGCATGAGCTCCACCACAAGTAACATAATTTTCCTCAACCGCCTTAACTGGTGCGGGAGGGACAACAACCTTTTTAGAAACAATCTCGACTAAGGTCGAAAGTTGATCCGCAAGTTTGTCAATTCCGTCTCATGCCCGTTTTTTGCTAACATTTTCCCTAGAAATTCAACCCAAGAAGCATTTTGGTTTTGTTTCTCGAATAACACACCTTTGACTTGTTTTCAATATATTCAAAGCTTCCTAGTAGTCTTACCTAACAAATACCACCCGCCGCGGCATTTAAGGAGTCATGTTCATTCTCGTTAAACATTATAAAAGGTATCACTTGAGTTAACCTCGAAAATCCGTGTGAGCAAGATCTAAGCATACCCTTAAAACGTTCCACGCTTCACTAAAAATTTCATGCGAATTCTTGTGAAAAATGAGAAATGTTGTTTTCTTAAGTGATGTTTTTGTGAAGGAGGGAAAAATTGGTTAACGAACTTGGTAACGAGATCGTCCCAAGTCAAAATTTAAATTCAGGATTCTTTCTCGTACCAAGATTTAAGCGGCTCCTCGAGCGAAATAAGGAAACAACCATGAAGCTTAATCACATCAGTAGGCCAATCCGAAATCGTAAGGTCGAAGTAATCATTTTAAAAACTAATTAATAAAGCCTGATTGATTTTCATTTTCTAAAAAACCATGAAGAAGCGGGGGTTCGCTGTGAAGCCAATTGAAAGCGAGGAGGGATTCTGTTTAAGTGCGTCTCTGTGAACGAGAGGGCATCGTTCATGTGTGTGTAGTCTGCTTTCGGGTAATTATGTACATCTTGATGCCAGTCGACATAAGTATTACTATATCTCAAGCACAGAGCAGCGCGGCCTGGCTTGTACTATGGGACATCGTGAGTCTATGGATAGTCCTAACTCATATAGTTTTCCAGATTTACATTCCCCCAGTGAAGGGGGGGGAGGGGGGGGGGGCGTATGAATCTAACATCGCAACTATGGTTGTCCGGAAATTGGCTCACTAATTACAAGTTCAACAACACCCGAAGGTTTTGTTGTTTGTTACGACGTTACGTTACGAGTTTGCGAGCGAGTCGCATGCACTTAAAAAAGAAAATCATAAAGGAAAAATCTAGAATTAAAAGAAAATTATACACTAGTTATTTTTTTTGGATTTTTAATTTTTATACACACAATTTTTAACGGTTACACAAAGATACTTAAAACAAATAATCCAACCTACTTCACGGTAGCTCTTAAAAATTTGCTTTTTAAGGTGACCGCCGTACTTCCGTATAGACACAAATGACAAGTGTTAAAATCTTTGGGTTGATTGGGAACTTTCAAGTTCACCGGAACTTATGATAAAAACCCTCAATTGAAGATATTATAGTTGGTGTTTTCTTTTACCAACTTTGATATTTTAGTTTCTTTGTTAAGGAAATTTTTTTTTATGTTTTTGATTATTTTTTATATGATAATTATACTAGAAATAAAAGAAAAATATTTTTTACTTTTTATATTTTATGAATTTTTTTGGGATTTTTTGAAAAATTTCTTTAACAAAAATGAAACTTTCGAGGACGAAAGGATCTTCAAATCTTATCAACAAACACAAAACAAGAGATTCGTTAACTCAAATCCCCGGCAACGGCGCCAAAAATTTGATAAGCTTTACAATATATATACTAATATATAATATCACAAGAGAAATTAAGAAAATTCTCTAAGGAAAATTCACTCTTTAAAATATATATATATATAATATACGTATGTTTACCGGAAAGTATGAGTTTTCCGGTCGTTTTCCCAACGATTTGAGAAATTGAAACCTCGCTTTGAATATTGTATACTGAATTTGATGGTTCGAAGATTGGATTTGGGATTCTCTATAACTACTAATTAAAAACAAGCAATTAAAAACAATTAAAACACTTAACAAATAAAACGCGACAATTAAGCAAGTAAACTAAATTTAACTCTTAAAAATTTAAACAAATATCTAAATCTAAAGAGGACAAAAGAAAAATTTTAGGAGAAAAGAAAAACATTTTTTTTTTGAATATTTTTTGAATTTATTAATGAATTAAAAACTAATTAATCTAATTAAATCCTAAAAAATAGCAAATTCATACAAAAAATTTAGGACAAAAGGTGATTTTAAAACTTAGAGAAGTCTAAAATAACATAAAAATTCAGAAAACTATTTTTAACTATTTTAAAATTAAAATTCTATTTTTAAAATTAAAAATAAAAGCTCAAAAATTGGAAAATTATGATTCTAAAAAGTGTAAAAATGATTTTACTGAATGTAAACCTAAAGCTATTTTTTATAAAACTAAAAACTATTTTTTTGTAATTTTTATAAAACTTTTTCTATTTTTTATTTATTTTTGAAAATTTAATCCTACGAAAAATCCTAGTAAATTTGGAACATAAAAGGAAAATACTGAAAACTTCGGAAAAATCTAAAATGCAACAAATGATTTTAAGGACAAATCAAAGGAAAGTTTCAGCTACAAATAGCTCTATAACCCGTAGTTAAGCTACTGCTTATAATCTAAAAGGGAAATGAAAACGATTTTTAAAGACTTAAATGGAAAGTAGAAATACGGATAGCCTATTTGTAAGCACATTGTTAACACTATGCATATAAATAGAGGTCGTGGGTTTCGAGCAGGCAAAACCCCTTTTTTGTAACTTTTTTTTAATTTTTTAACTTTTTATGAAAAACTAAATACAAAGGCTTAAGAGGACACAAAAGTAAGTCTATTTAATAAAAGAGACATAAGCTTGAAAACCACTAATAAGCTCTTTAAACAGGCAAATCAATAAGCTGCCTTCAGAAAGTGGGGATTTCCCATTGGTTTTACTTATAAGCTTGTAAAAAGCTCATTTTAAGCTCAATTTGAGAAAGAAAAGGTGATATAGCAAGCTTATGATTTGCTTAATCTAAAAATGAAAAGAAATTAACCTAGAGATAGATTAAGCTAACTAAAAATTAAAAGGGTAAAATGCTAAACTCAAGAAGTAAAATTAAAAATTTTTTAAAAATTTAAAATTAAAAAAAACTAAGCCATAAATCATATATAAGCCTAAATTCTTAATAAGGCTAATTTAATATAAAGCTATTTGAAAATCTAATCTAACAACTCCTAAGTTAGAAACTAAATGCAAAAACCAAGTCATAAGGCTAAAAAATTTTTTGAATTTAAAAAGCTACTTTATTCTACCTACTGTTTTTGGTCTTTTGATTTTTCTTAGTTGAAATTTGACAGCAGAATAAGCTAGGAAAATAAGCTAGAAAATAAAATTTAAGTCTTAATCTATATTAAGCTATAACTACTCTATATCCTATTCTAACCTTAAGAGCTAAAGCCTATGATTTCCTAGCTAAAAATTAAGCTAAAAGTGACAGCAGGAACAACTTGGTTCCTGCTGATGCACTTTGCACAAGTGCAAAGCAATAGTGCAAGTGACCTTGTGGTCTCTACTACACTAAACACACTCTCTTAGAGTGTTCAAAACAAGTACAAGCAAGATCTAAACCTTTAAAGGCTTAGATCCAATATTCACTTAGCTAAAAAATAGTAAAAATTGCCCTGGTGCTGAGATGAGGGAATTAAGTCACAAATTCATTTAAACTTCAAACTATTTGTTCAAACCTTTTTAAGATTTGTTAATTTGTAACAACTTCACTGACCAAGAGTTTTGCACAAATTTTATTGACTTTTAATGGTCAAAATGGCTTATGCCAAACACCCCTTTCTTTCTATGACAGATTTGAAAAACCTTGAAAAATTAAATCTACTTATTAAAACTACAAAACCAGACATTAACTAGCTTAAAACAAACTTATCTAATATGATTTAAACAACTGAATTAACTAAAATCCTATGATTAATTCTATGCTAATGATATTTTTTTTTTGGTTTTTATGGTTTTATGACAAGTGAATGAAATTTTTTAGATCTAAACTATCTAAGCTAAAATCAGATGAAGCATTCAGCTTAATAAGCACAATTATAGAGAAATAAGCACAAAATGACTACTAAGATAAGCAAATGAGCAGATCTAAACTAATAAGCATTATAACAATTATTTAAGCTAGAATTTAAAGATAAGTAAAATAAAAGAGAACTTACTTTGAGCTTCAGCTTAACAGAAGCTTTTACACAATTAAGCTGCTACAAGCTCTCCTAGCTTATAAATAAGCTAGGAGTAAAGTCCTTGGGAGCTCTTCCAAATTAAGCTCCCCTTCCAAAGTCCCAATAATCCATTTTAAAGGCAAAGTTAAATAAGTTTTAAAACTGATTTATAAGTGCATTTAAGTATAGATTAAGCTGAAGTGAGCTCTATTTCAGCTTAGAGACTGAAAAAGCTTATAATTAGCTTATGAAAGCTTATTGAGACAGATTTGAGCTTATGAGTGAAAGAGATTAAGAACTTTTAAAAGCAAACACTGAATTTATTTAACTAAAAGCTTTGATTACATTATATAAAACAGGATTACAATTGATAAAAAAACAAATTACAATAAGCAAAATTCTATAAGCTACCTAGGTAATAAAACTAGAAAAGATCAAGGACATTGTGTGTGTGATTTGTGAGGTAGTTTAGTAGGCTGCCAACAGAAGTTCTAGCCTCTCTTGATGCACACGCTCCTCTGAATCCTAGCCATCAAATCATTCAATCATTGGCATTTGATTATGAGCCGTTGGATCACAAAGTGACCTCACACGGATTGCCAAGCTGGCAATCCATGTGAGGCTCACTTGTGCTTCTTCTCTGAGTAGAAATAGTACAAAACCCATATCCTTGTGTGCTTTCCTTGCTCTGACGTGGCTTGATCATGAGAGTGAGCTAATTATTGCTCTTGATTTGACTGAATTAACCTTGCCATTGTGTTTAGGAGCTCTTGAATAGACGTAATCACCCTTCAATTTTAAATTGCCCCTTGATTTACCCTGGTGACTAGACGAGGACAAGATGAATTAGTGAATTGTTCTTCGGGTGGTGCAGCCCTATTTTTGAACGAAAAGGGTTAATTCAGTTGTAACTTTGGGAATATTGCAAATATGGCCCTTGTGTATGTTTATAAACGGTAAAGTGTAAAAAGAGTTTAGCAATTGGCAGTTTAGGTCCTTGTGGTTTATAGGAAAGGTAAATGGACTAGTGTAATGGGCTTATGGATCCGGGTGTGGCCCATTTAGGCTTAGGGACCATTTATGGACTTTTCTAAAAGTTGAGGGGTTATTTTGAAACACTTTGGGTCTTGTTGACTTTTGTTGACCAAGATTGACTTTTCTTTGACTGTTTGACTTTTCTTGGCTTTGCTTTTGTACACTCTTCCGTTCTCGTGTCCGTGTTTGCTTGTTTTTGATGGCTTTCTTGTGATTTTAAATTCCGTCCTGCACACACAAAACACAATACAATCACATTTTTTATGCTATTTTAGGTCATTTTTGGGTTTAATTGGGTAACTTTAGGTACAACGGAATGTGAATTTTACACTTATCACTGGACTTTTTGTAAGATTAGGTTAAACATTTAGGGCTTTTGTGGTAATATTTGAGGTTTTGCATTTTGTGTTTGACCAAGCTTTGACCAAAGGTTGACTTTTGTTGACCATTGATAAATACTCCCGGCTCTTTTGCACTCTTTTCGTTCTCGTGTCCGTGTTTGTCCGGTTTTGACCGTTTTCTTGTGATATTTGCATTATCCGTACCTACACAATCACAAAGACAAAACAAGCAATTTACAAGCATTTTATGCACAATTTTATCTTTTAAGGGCTATTTTTTGGTATAGAAAGGATATGTGATTTCTCACATATCAAAATTCACCAAACTAAGCGATTGTGTGTCCTCACGCAATATTATATATTTTTAAATCAAATACCTCAAAACTTCCCCAAACTAAATCTTTGAAAAATAGCAAAGATTTTTGTGGGGAGAATCACAAGTTATAAAACACCCCATTTTCCCTTTTTTAAGGACTTAGAATATTTCGACTTTCGTTATTTCCATAACTGTTAGGGATCATAGAACAAGATGCATTTCGATCCGAGAATGCCCCAAAAAGGATAAATTCATCATCCCCGACTTTTCACTTGCTCCAAACCAAGCTTAAAACGAAATCACAGCTAAATATCAGTAAAGATGCTAACACTACTCATATTTGCAACTTGTGAACTTTTTACTCCCGACATTTATTATATTTAATGAATGTGCTATTTTGAATTCCAACCATGGATCAACGTTTGCAAAAACATTATGCATGCCCTTCCACCCGAAATATAAGTTATGAAGGCGAGATAATCCCATTTAGCGACTCGTCTCCGGCACATCCCAACCTTGCGGCTAAGTGACCAGGCTTTTGACACCCCATAAAGACTAGTATCGGGACTCACTGACCTAAAGTTTAAAAAACTCTCAGGTTTCCTGTATATGCATAGCTTTTAAAATAGAATAGTCAAAGTTCAAAAGCATATTTGAATTTAACAAATAGAAATCTATTTATTAATTTAAACTTAATATTAATCATTTATGCAATTGTAACCCTCAACCTTTTAGAAGGTTGCAACATCAGCTGTGAGCCGGCAAGATGCAACAAACTTTTATCAGTCTCGGATTTTTATTCTTAATATGGGATTTTTCTTTAGAAGACTGCCACATCGGTTGTGAGCCGGAAAGAGGTAGTAAACTTTTATCAGCCCACAGTTTATGTCTATTATTATTAATTTTTTTTTGAAGGCTTCTTTTTGAAAAATTCAAGTATAAGTTTGAACTAAGACTAAATTTTTTGCTATATATTACATAAAAATTGTTGATTTAAGTTTAATCTCCAAACCACACGTTATATAATCCGATAAGAGCTTAGGGGGAGGAAAAAGCCACAAATTACATACATGAGCTCTTAAGGATTTCCAACTAATCCTTGTTTAGCATCCCACTCATACTTAACTCTATCATTTTCGTTCTTCTGCGAATTTTCACGAATGCGTAGACTAAATTTAAGAACAATGCAAGAGCTCAACACTCTCGAACCGCGCGTCAAAATTTATTCTAATCACCCAGCAAAAAATCAAAATTGTAAAAAAACTTAATTTATTTTTGAAAAATTTTTAAAATTTCAATTTATTGAAAATTTGGTGGGAAAAACGGGTTACGTGAGACCATGGGAAAAAGTAGTAGATTAGTATCAAAGATATACTAGTCCTCCATACTAAAAATAAAATTTGTCCTCAAGTGTTTCCTAGACTAAGACTTTAAAAACCCCATACAAGAAATCAAAGGTCGAATGCATAACTCAAGCCTGAAGAAAGTATCACAAAAATCTTAAGCCGTTTATCAAGTATGCTAGAAGATAAATGTTAGTCGATAATAATCTTTAGGATATCGGATTTCCCCAAACTAATGGCAAGCAAAGGCTAGGAAGCTCGAGTGGACCGGGACAAAACACCGAACACGAGAGTCTTCAGAAAATTTTAGGTCAATTCTGCAAACAATCACAAGTACAAACAATAAGAATCGGACGAGTACAAGCCTCCTCACATCACAATAAGAAAGAAGATAGAAGGATAAGCATGGGTGCCACCACGAAGCGCTTGTTTTTGGGTAACCGATCACTTGCTTGACTATCGATCCCCGAATTTATTCGTCCTTGGAGAGAGTGTGGAGATCCTGGACTACCTTGGGTGGTAAGTCCCCTCCGAAGTAATGCTTCACACGATGACCATTCACCTTAAAGTTCGGACCATCGGGTTGAGATAACTTAATGGTTCCGTATGGAAAAACTTTGGTGATGGTGAAAGGTCCTGACCAACGAGTTTTAAGCTTTCCCGAGAATATCTTTAGACGAGAGTTGAAGAGTAAAACTCGATCACCAACATTGAAAATGCGGTTTTTTGATCTTTAAGACAGTGAAGCTTCTTCGTCCCTCTCAATATAAATCAAAGAATTCTCGTAAGTTCTTGATTCACGCACTCATAAGTTCATTAAGTTGAAGCTTTCGGTGATCACCCGTGGTTTTAAGATCGAAGTTAGCATGTTTCAAAGCCCAATATGCTTTATGCTCTAACTCGATAGGTAAATGGCAAGACTTTCCGTACACTAAAACCTTATACAGGCGAAAAACAATTGATTCTGTAAAAGCAGTACAAATTCCCCAAAGCTTCATCTATTTGCACAGACATGAGGCACGGTTTTCTCCAACCGTCCTTTCTAGAATACGTTTTAAACCTCGATTGGACACCTCCACTTGACCGCTCGTTTGAGGGTGATAAGCGGTAGCTAGACGATGTGTGACCTCATACTTAGACATTACTTTAGCAAACTGATCATTACAAAAATGGGTCCCACGATCGCTTATAATAGCTCTAGGTGTTCCAAATCGGGCAAAAAGGGATTTCAAAAACTTAACTACAACTCTAGCATCATTTGTGGGGAGCGCCTTTGCTTCAACCCATTTTGAAAGATAATCAACGCACGAGGATCTATATTTATCCCATGTAAAAAAAAAAAGACGTGGAACAAGGTCCAAATAAATCAAGACCCCATACATCAAAATTTCAAAACTTGGATAGCGTCTTTGAGCATCTCAACCTCGTTGTGAAATCTTGCCTTGTCCTTTGACACGTATCCACAAGATTTGAACATCGAATGGGCATCTCCGATATATGGTAGCAAAAGAATCCGCATCAAATACATTTCGATGGTGAGATTAGCACTATGATGCCCCGGTGGGTCCTTCATGACAAGCTTTGAGGATTTCAAGAGCTTCTTGCCCATGCACGCATCTTTCGAATGATTTGATCCGCACAAGTACGAAAAAGATAGGGATCGTCCCAGAAATAATGTTTAACATCCTTGAAAAGCTTCCTCTTTGTTGAGTTGACATTCCTTTGATTGATAAATTCCCCGCAAGGTAATTTGCAATAGTCTTGCAAACCAAGGGTACTTTCACTAGAAATAACACCAAGATTTTTTCTAAAGGAAAATGTCATTTATGTCTTTGTTTTTTGATTCTCAAGTCTAGATAAATGATCGGCCGCGAGGTTCTCACTTCCTTTTTTATCACGAATGGTGATATCAAATTCTTGTAAGAGGAGCACCCACCGGATCAACCTCGGCTTGGCGTGTTGTTTATTCATAAGGTATTTTAAAGCCGAGTGATCCGTATACACTATGCTTTTAGATACGACAAGATATGGCCGAAACTTTTCAAAAGCATACACAACGGCAAACATTTCCTTTTCCGTGGTAGTGTAATGAATTTGAGCTTCAGTCATTGTCTTACTAGCATAATTTATAGGCTGAAAGTGCTTCGTCTTTCGTTGTCCTAAAACCGCACCAATCGCGAAATCACTTGCATCACACATAAGTTTGAAAGGTAGATTCTAATCTGGGACAACTAAGATCAGAGCTTCGGTAAGCTTCTTTTCAGAGTCTCAAAAGCATCAATACAATCCTTAGAAAACACAAACGTTGTTTCCTTCTCAAGAGGATGAGTCATAGGTCTAGCAATTTTGGAAAAGTCTTGGATAAAACGTCGGTAAAAACCCGCATGACCTAGGAAACTCCTAACACCTTTTACGGTAGTCGGGTGAGGTAGCTTAGCGATAACATCGACTTTAGCACGATCGACCTCAATTCCAGACTTTGAAATTTTATGACCTAACACAATTCTTTCTCTATACATAAAGTGGCACTTCTCCCAATTAAGAACTAAATTCGTGTCTTCACAGCTTTTTAGCATCTTTTCTAAATTGGAGAGGCACAAATCAAAACTATCCCTAAAAACTGAGAAATCATCCATAAACACTTCCATAGTCTTTTCGATCATATCATGGAATATGGCCATCATACACCGTTAGAAAGTACCGAGAGCATTACACAAGCCAAAACACTTCCATAGTCTTTTCGATCATATCATGGAATATTCCATACGGGTATGTGAAAGTAGTTTTCTCTTGGTCTTGGGGATCTATTGGTATTTGAAAATACCCCGAAAATCCATCTAGAAAACAATAAAACTCATTTCCGGCTAATCTTTCTAACATTTGATCCATAAA
>BQNB010026362.1:0-17783 GCA_026074375.1 Tanacetum coccineum | reverse complement strand
CGTTTCTTGCTTATGTGTCCAAGACGACAGTGCCATAAGAGAGTAGAGTCCAAGTTTAACTTGGCTCTTTTGTTGCTTACAACATACATAGAACTATCATTTGTATTAGAATTAGACAAATCAATTTCAAAAATACCATCCCTTGGGACAACACTAAAATAAACCATATTATTCCTAGAAACTGAAATTGCATTATCCATGAAATGGTTTACAAAACCATTATCATACAAATGGGAACTGAAATGATTCCTCTAGTGATAGAGGGAGCATAATGACAATTGTTCAAAACAATAACTAATCCACCCGGGAGACATAAATGAAAAGATCCAATTGTGTAGAATATCTTAACACACACAAGGTATGGATTTAATATAAAGTTTAGAGAGAGAAAGAGAGGTGGTTGGATGAACACTTAGAGAAAGAAAATGTTATGTTACTATGTGAAATGAAACGAACAACCAACACCCTTGCCATGGCATGTAAAGGGTTTATATATGCTTAAGTGGCCGGTTAGGGCTTGGCTTTCATGGGCTTTCCATGGGCCTTGGACTAACTAGCCTACTAAGTTTCCAAATATTACTTTACGAGCTATCTAACGATATAATGGAAGTGACCGATACTTTTTGTATTCCTAATAATCTCCCCCTAAAGGAGGTCACTCCATTTTACAAAAACTTAAACCTAGCATACTATGCTTTGTCTTCAGTCTTGTGCTCGCAATCTTCTTTTCTTTACTTTAACTTGTGATATGTTGGAAGACGATCATAAACTTAGGCTTGAGCTTGTTCAAATAAGCTTGACTTGTATGTGAATCTTGAACTTCTTTGAGATCACCAACCAAGCATAATCTCTTATCATCATCTTGTGGCCTTTTTCCTTCTTGTGGTCTTGTGACTTCTAGACCAACATGCTCATACTATTCTTGATGTTGAAAGCGTGTGTAACCATATTTCTTGATATTCTTTAACTTTAACACTTCATCACTTTATGGAGGATGTACGGTATCAACTTAATACTTCGTCGCTTCAAGAAAGACGTATGGTATCAGAGTAGCAGAAGTCTTGAAACATGTACATGAGCTTTCATGATGTCTTTATATATGTAGGTCGAGTATGAGCATGTGGTATTGGCTTCAACTTGTCATCGAGAAACTGCTATCACCGTCAGGAAATCTGCATAAATGGGTTAGTGATAAACCATGGTTCCTCGTTACTTCGTCGAATACGGTTGTGCATAAATGGACGAAAGTGGCTTTGTCACTTCGTCGAATACGGTTGTAACAACCACGGTTCCTCGTTACTCAGTATATCTATGCTGTGATCAGTAGAATTCCAAAGAATATCCTTCGACAGGGTTTTGCAGCTGTGCACTAGAGTTTTTTGACCCGGAGCGTCTAAAAGCTAACAACACGGTAAGAGTGAGGAACCGGTTAAGTTACTATCGTTCCCGATTAAGCTATCAATGCGTGTTCACCTTTCCTATGTCTGGGATACCCTTGTAAGGCTTTCCATGGACATAAGAGTGAATTGATTTAGAAAAATTCAGTCGGTGTGTCAAGATGAAACGGTTTTTATGGCTATACCAACAGTTTTATCTTTTTCAAAATTCGTTCGGTTCAATTCATAAGCTGACTAAATAGATATCCAACTTCACAAGTTTCGATCAGTTATAGGATTCACAAGTCACATACCAAGAGCTTGTTTGATGTTGGCTCAAGCAGGATTTCCATCTTCATGTGAATACTTAAGTATCACTACGGGATGTTTTGGGCAAAAATCACAAGGATAATGCGTTTAGGATATCTTAATATATTTTCTTGTTTTTTCAATTGTGTGAATTAACAAGCATAATTTTTAAAAGTGTCCTTATGAGATTTATGGATGAATTCTCTTTGGCTCTAGACTCAATAGTCTGCACTTCTCGATTTTTTTAGTGTCAGAGGCTGGTGGACAGCTGCTACATTTTTAATACCAACTAACTCGGAGTGAGAAAGTTGATAGAAATGCATGTAATCTCTGTGAGAAATGAAACATAAATCTTTTGAGATATTTTGAATGGCTAGGGAGGGTTGTGCATTGCATTACTAGGTCCATGATGTCAGTCTTCAATGTCAGCAATCATCTTTGTGATTCTTGATAGCATATTTATTGACCCGGTTTTCGCCTAAGTGTAAGGAGGGCTCCTTTCTTTTCACCCTTTATCTTAACTTTTCTTTTTAATTCTTCAACTGCTTTAGCGCTTACCAAGACTTCATAACTAGTACCTTGTTGGGTTTATTCCAATACTAGCTCCATCTCAGTCGGCACTTTTCCCTTAATCTCACTTTACTCCTTTTTTTCAAACCTAAGGACTTCTACACTATCTAGTGGAATATCCGTGGGTAGATCCCTCCGGTTCTGGCTAGATCATGGGAATGGATACCTAAACTTAACCACCTTATAACTCCAATACAATAATTTAAATGGTTAGTCTTTGGTACTTCCACATTTCAGCCAATCACGTAACCAATTGCTCCCCCTTCATATGTGCATCAATTAATCAAAAGAGTTTAGCACATATATGGGTTAGTGATCCGTCCAAATCAATACATAAAAATATATATAATATATTAATACGTAATAATAAGGAAGATAATCAATTATAGTATAGTATAGTATTTTCCGTCGGGTTAAGAAGTTCACTTTTAACCAAAGTGAAATCTCAAAAACCTTCCGGGTCGTTTCCTCGACGAGAGGTGAATGGAAATCTACGTTCAAGTTGTAAATTGAGCTTGAATAGCATAAAAGTTTTTGATTTGGTTTTCTAAATTTACTAAAAGGGAACGCATATAAAAGGGAAGCTAATCTTTTGGTTTTAAACAATTTTTTTTATACTAAAAATTAAACTAATATTTAAATCTATAAGATTATACTAAAAAATGATCTAAAAATATAAATGACTAAAATGCTTTGCTAAGTGACGTGAAATGTCTATTGAAAGTGCGGGCTTAGGATTAACGAATTAAAATGACACGTAAAATGAAATGCTTAAAAATAAATGACAAGAAATTAAATTGCATTAAAAATAAATGACGAAATGTAAATTGAAAAGACAAAACTTATGACTAAATATTTTTTTAAATCTTTTTAAACCCGCACCTAAATTCCAAATCACTAATCACTTAACAAGCACTACTAAATCTACTCACTACTCATAATGAAATAAAAACTAAACAATTTAAAAATAAAGCTACACTAAGCATTGGCATAAATAAATAGGCAAAACATAAAATTAAAACAATAAATAAAACTACACTAATTAATTGAAAAAGGAATAGAAAATCGACCGAATTGGAGACCCGCAATTAAAACGAATACAACCCGATTTATTTAACTAAAACAACTAATCAAAGTCGGTCTAGCTAAATGAACCCTTAAGCTCCACGCCTCATGAGTTGACTGGTACCAAAAACACAAAGTAAACATTAAACTGTTAATCAAAAAATAACAATTATAACAACTTCTTAATTTGCAATTTTAGCATAACCCACTAGGCTTAACCGTGAATTCCAAAACAATTTCAAGTCAAACTTTACCACATACGTCCAATTAATAAACCAAATGCATCCCTAATTTAATCCAAGCGTGGCCCTATATTGTACAAATCAAATGGCCCAATTGAATATTAAACTAACCAAACGTAAACCATATGCGAAATGCCCAAAAATTTCAATCATTTCCAGTAGCAATAACGAGACCAAAATTCACATTTGATTCAAGCATAACTCACTAATTTAACCTACCTTATTTAGCTAAAAGTATGAATCAAATAAGGTCTCCTAACATGGTTAATAAGCCATTTTGGAACTGATTAAGCCAATACAACCACAAGTCATTTAATCAGCTTATTTTGAAAAAGCACCGATATCGGGATTAAGCTAAAAAGAAATTGAATAAGCTAAAGAAAAAGTATTTCGAAAGCAACCAAAACTTTTACTCAAAATAGCTCACTCAAAACAAATAAGCACAGCAGGTATGTTCGAAATAAGCAACGCTAATCACTTAAAAGAAATAAGCACTAACAAGCTAGAAATAATTAGACCCAAGTAAAATAAGCTATAGATCTATGTTTTTTTATCTTTTGAAATGAGTTTTTAAACATAATAAGCTGTTTGAGAAAAAGCTATAACAGATTTAAACATCAATAAGCTAAAAATGAATTTATAAAGCAAAAGGAATAAGCTAAAAAACTTATTAAAAATGATATGAGCCTAGATCTTGAGAGAAAAAGTCACAAAAGTACTTATTCTCTAGTGGAAACAAGCTATAAGGATCATAGCTCAGAGACGGGCTTATTGAATAAGATACGAGATTAAGAGTAAGAAAAGAAATAAGCTAGTAGAATAAGCAAATCGACATCCACTTTTAACCATAATTTATTTTATTGATAAGCTAGCGTTTACAATAAGCTCGAGAATAAGATGGAAACAAATCAAAACTGGAAAAAACCATAAAGTAAATATTTTGTAAATAAGCTAATACAAATATTAAATAAGCAAAAAACTAAAAAAAACTAAAAGGTAAAAAAAAATACTAACTACTACTCCTTTTTCCAACTGCTGCTTGCGTCAATTTATAGCCAAAAAGAGTGAGTGAGGGTAATTCCGTCTCTTCAGTTGATCAGCTAATAAGAGTAATAGATCGAGGGGTACGATCGTCTTTTTCCATGAGCCACATCATAAACGCCAATGATTGGCTGATTCTTAGGATACCAGCAAATTTCATCAAAATCCTCCAATCATTTAGCTCCACGTGGATTTCATTCTGCTTTACTCGAACACACCCTTTTTTTCAGTTGAAACAAATATGAAATATACTCATTTGTAAGGCCACATGTCCATCTATTATTCGCCCAAATACAGTAGTGGGAGCTCATGTGACCATTTGGTATTTAATTCCTATGCACGTGAGTTTCATTACTATATCACACTTTCATTTGATTCAATATTAGTGGGCCACGAAAAATGGGCTTTTACTTATTTGGGCTGGCCTGGCCCGTTAAGTGGGTAACGAGCTGGCCCAATAAAATCCGAAGGCACCGTTGGACTCGTTTTCTCGCGCTCATTTTATTCTCGTGCTCGGTTTTGTTCGGTTTTGTCTTTATTTTTGTCATTTTCTTTAATATCCATACCTGCACATATACAAACACAAAACAACATATATATGTAATTTTTATTATGTTTTTGGTCTTTTGGGGTGTCGCTGTTTCCATGAGTTAAATATATGTATAAAATAGAGAAATACAGTCTAGCGAACTATAGATTCTTAAATTCACATCTTTAATCATATATTTTAATCACATTGGTATGTGCTTAATTACACATACCATTTTCCATTAAAAATGTGCTTAAATGACCAAAAACGTACCAAAAATACATTGTATTTGTATGTTTTGCATATTGTATTGTGCATGGTAGAGATTTCTAAGGGAAAAGGACCAAAAACGAAGCCAAAAGACATAAACCGAGCTCAGAGACAGATAAGAGCTTGAAGAGAAGTCTAAATTCAGAGCCAACTAAGTCAAAAGTCAAAGGTCAACTAACGATAAAAGTCAAAGTCAAAGACGGAGCCGAAACCGAAGAAAAAGTTAATGGGCCAACCCGTACCCATTTAATGGGCTGTGACAACCCATTAAGCACCCAAAACCCTTTATAACCAGGCCCAACAAACCGGCCCAACCCTTTAAAGCACTTAACTGTTGTTAGCCCTCAACCCTTTTCATAGTTAGTCTAAAAGGACTAACCATGCAAACATCCTGCTAACCTCAAGGACCTAAAATGCAAAATACAAGGACAACTCCTGCAATCCCACTATATACCTTGAGGCGCCATAGTTGCCCATTCCCCAAACTTTACCCTGTTTAAACCCAAACCCTTTTATACCCTTTTTTCCCGCCTCTCTGTAATCTTTCTACACATGCTTTGGTGTGTCTTTCCCTGCATAACCAGACAAAATTTTCACCCCACAACAAAAACTTTACTCTCAGACCCTCACCCCACATCAATACACTCCATTTGCCACCTTGGCAATCTTTAAAAGCCCTATTCGTCAAAGGAAAATGACAAAGGATTGATGGCTCAGATTAATTGGATTGGTGACCAAGAAAATTGAAGGGTGGAGATGATACTTTGGTTCTCCTCACACAGAAAACACAACAAGCACACCTCAAAGGGCATAGGCGACTATATAACTGTGTGTTTTTCACACAGTGAGGCTATCTAGTGTAATTTTAGGGTAGTATAACTTTACTTTTAATGTTTTATGTATTTTAAATTCTGTCTTTAAATTCCAAAGCATTGTAATATTTTAAATTTTAATGAAATTTCAGTTTTAATGTTTAATGATAATCTGTTTTCCTTTTATGCTGTTTATAGTTAAAACTGTTTCCAAGTCAGTGTTATAAGTTATTTAGCTTTTTTCATATAGAATCTAAAAAGCTTTTAAGTGTTTAAGAAAAATTTCACAAAAATTTATCACTCCAAACTACCTAAGCTTTTATTGGAAGACAAGCTTAAAAAGGAAGAGCTTATGTTTTTTTTTATTTAGACTGCTTATTTATAAGCTGGGTAGGTTAGAGCTTATAGGAATTTCATTCATTCCCTGTTTTGAGCAAGGGAATAAGGTACACTTCACATTTTTCATTTTTTTTGCATTTACTGTTTAATAGCTTACCCTGCTTATTTGTGCTTATTCTTGTAACAAAAAATAAAAAAAAAAAATTTTTTGTTTTTTGTGCTTATTATGTCTTTATCATGTTTATTTGATATTAACTTATGCTTGTTTTGGTTTATTTTAGCCTAAAAATGTGTTTTCTATTTTTAAAGGAGTGTTTGAGATAAGTGTCAAAATGGGTCAAAATTGGTGATAAACTCATTTGGGTAATTTGGTGAACTTTAACCAGCCCTTTTAAGGTGTTCTTAATCTGTTTTTCAAAGGTTTTATGTTTTAAGTTTTGTTTTAAGTCTTTTTCTCAAAGGGTGTTTTATGACTGTGGTGACAACAATCCATAAGTGCTCATTTGATTTAGGCTTTCAAAACCATCTTTTAAAACTAGTTTTAGTGTTGTTCTTAAGTCCTTAATGCAGTAGTGAAGATGTCTTTAAGTTTACTTTTGTTTTTACAAAAATCTGTCAAAGTTACCGAGTTAATTTTCTAAGTCAAAAGTCCCTTTTTCAAATTCATTTTTAGTATAGTTAAAATTGATTTTAGCTTTTAAAATTTTGAGCATAAGCTCTTTTGTTGTCAAACTCTATCTGTTTTTATTTATTTTTCATTTTCAGCTTATTCTTCTAGCTTATTTTGTGCCTGTAAAAGCCCATTTGTTTTTCAAAGAAAACTAAAAACCAAGCTTGCTGTGTGACCAACTCTTTTCACAAGCATTTTTCCAGGCTTATTTGCTTTTCAAATTACTTTTTCTTTGCTGTTCTAAATAGCTTATTGTACAAGCTTTTTAGCTGTACAACTCCTTAAGCCAAAAGGATCCACTTAAAGGCTTAAAAATAAGCCCAAAAGTGGTCCCTTAGGCTGTTTGCCTGCAGTTTGGACCCTTTAGCTTATTTTCTTATTTAAGCTTATTGCTTATTTTTTTTTGCTTAATTTAGGTTTAGTTATGCTTATTAGGTTAGTTTTAATCAATTTTAGCTTAATTATCTTAGGGTAGAGCTTATTTTTATTTGAACTTTTAGTATACACCCAATTTTTTAACCACCAAGTTTTAAGCCTTTTATCATTAATCTGTCATATTTAGCTTTGTTTAAGTCTTTTTCCTTGCTTTAATTTTGTTCTCAATTGCCTTATTTGGTGTAGCTTATTACTTGTTTTAGCTTTATTACACATTTTTCATCAGCTCTATTAGTTTAATATTGTCAAATAGTTTAGAATTTAGCTTGTTAAGCTATGTCATCTTTTTAAGCATCATTTTTGAGCTTATTATAGCTTTTAAAAAAATAATCTCAAGTTTTAAGTTGTTTAGTTTTCAGCTTATTTATAACTTTGTTTTTTAAAGTTTTCAAAAAAAAAAGGTATTGGGAAGTCAGGGGTGGAGCAAGGCTTGTCATAACAGCTACCAAACCTAACCTTATAGCACCTCAACTCGCCACACATATACCAACTGCCCTGGGGATCTTTTCAATTTAAAACTTGCAAAATTTATTATTTACTACCTTTTTACCCCATTTAGCTTATAAGCTGTTTAAGTTTTTTAACAGCTTATTTTAATAAGTTGTTTTCACCACTCCATTTTTCTTAAATTCCTCAATGTTCAAGCTACTTTTTTAAATTTTTTTAGAATTTTTATAAATTTGTTGAGGTATTGATTTATATTTATTTTTGTTAAAATTGTTTCTTAATTCAATTAAATTATAAAAATCGTCAATAAAAAAATCTAATTCTTTTTTAGAAAATTTTCTTTTATCAAATAGGACTTAGGAAAATTAGATTTGCTTTCGTAGGGTTAAAATTACAAAATTTGATTTTTTAAAGAGCGGGATTGAATCCCATTCGCGTTTTTCGTGTTTTTAAGCTTAAATCACTTTCGTTATTGGTCTAGTTTTCTTAGTTCTTATCTTTTAGTTAATCAGGACTTATAAAAGTCAAAAAAATCATTTTAGAACTTTATTTTGATAATTTAGGGTTTTTAGGTCGCGTTTTTAGGATTCCCGTTTTCGTTTTTAGTTTAAAATAGTTTTACCTTAATTGTTTTTAAGTGTTTGCTTTAATTTTCCCGTAGTTTTAGAAAACCAATCAAAATCTCTTATCCCATTCAAGCATCGATTATCAAAACGACTCTCGACTTTCAATTGCATTCCTCGTTGGGGATAACGACCCGGGAATCATACTTCCGGTTTACTACAATTGAGATTTTTGATTCTTATTATATATTTATATATTTATTATATTTAATATATATAAAAGGTTTAGTTTCTCGTTGTCATTTTGGCGCCGTTGCCAGGGAGGAGTGTATACGATTGTCGTTTCAACGTTTGACAATTAGTGCTTTGAAGATCCTTCCTTGTGAAGTTATTTTCTTTATAAAAATATAAAAATACAAAAATAATTTTCATTTTCTTTTATTAGTATATAAAAAAAATCAAAAAAATAAAAACACATGCTTAAATAAAGATAATCAATTCTTATCATCAATATAATGTTTTCCCACTGAGATTATATAATAATGTTACCGATCAAAGATTAAAACTTGACTTGTGTGACTTGCCGAGGTACGACTCAACTTTATGAGATTAACAAACTATATGTGGGGTTATAAGGAGGGTTTTTTGTTCCGAGGATCTACGACCCCGGTAAGGAGAAAGGTTTTTAATAGCCTCGCGCTTTCCTACTCCTCCGCTCCTTTGTACGTTTTTCTCTTTAAAGAGCTACCGTGAAACAAGTTGATTATTGGTTTAAGTTATTCAATCTCGTTTTGTCCATTAATAAAATATGATGTTTAAAAAACTCGAAAATCCAAAAATAATCTCCTTTAACCTCTTTGTCATTTAATTCTTCTTCTTAGCCCTCTATTTTTAATTCTTATGGCGTCATTCGACTATCGTTTAAATCCCCTTTACGCGATTAAAGAATGCTCGTCTTGTGGAGCTTTGTACACTACAGACTATTGTTGTTCTAAAGGGGGTCTCGTAGACAAGATCGTTTGTGATCTTAATTTAATAACTCCACAGACTCATTCAAACGAGACCCCCTCATAGTTGTGCAAAGTGTGGAAACCTGATTGATGGTCCGTATTGTCGAGGATGTGCTCTTTTACGAAAGAAATTCAGGGAAGATTTGTTTACATATTGTGTTGAAAATGGAATTTTTCAAGACCTTCAATATACTTCCGAGTCATCCAATGAAAATACCAACGTTGATAAATGCTCTCACGTGCCATTCGTTGTAAACACAGGTCCCGGTGAAAATTCCTCGCAAACTCCTTCCACATATTGACCACAATTGTTGTTACGAGTGTAGTGATTCGTTAGACGATATCTTTTGTCAATGATGTACTTGCGAGTCTTGTGGGAAAGGTGCTCATTATGGTTATAGTTGTCCTCCAAAAGTTCCAAATCCGGAACCATGCAACAATCAAACCGTTGATGAGCTCCCACAAACTTTGCCAAGTTTCGATCCGACATGAATATTTGAGTTGGAAATTTATTACTTATGATTACCACTCCTAATTTTCATCAATGGATTCTACCTAACGTCTTTAACCCACCTCCGCAAGCCCCAATATGTGCCATATCTTTGTGAGTTTTGTGGGAACATTGCCATCATGGTTACGTTTGTCCACCTCAAAGTCCCGTTTTACTTTACAATCAGGACCCGTGGTTTCAATAAAATTTTGATTTATTTTTCCACAAACTTCACTGAGTTTTCCATAACAATATCCTTGTTGTGAAGATTGTGGGGGTCCTCACGAGACTTTTCAATGTCAACCGATGAATTATTACGAACCTAATCCGTGTTATGATTCTAATTATTTTGGTTTTGACCAATTTCAACCCCCACAATATACCGTCAATCATCCAATCTTCAATGCTTAAAATGAGCTTCTCAATTTTCAAAATGAGATTATGGAGCAAATGACATCCATATGTGATATGGTTGGTCAATATATGCAAAAGAAGGAAGAAGATAGGCGAATTACGGAAGATCAAGCGGCTAAAGATCGATATTGGAAGATTCCCATTTTCTATGATGATGACGAGGACTATACCATTGTAATCACCCACCTGTTGTTTATCAACGAGTTGAGCCCGTTAACTCTCTCATAATGGAGGATGAGCATCTCGACACTATTCCGGCAATGGAATCGGACGAAGTAATAAAGTCTAGTGTCGAGAACCTGGTCTAAATCCCAAGAAAGTCCGAGGGTATTCCCGCAAAATGTGTGATGTGCCTTTTCGTGATAATTCTCGCATTGACATTAAATAGTCAATTTGAGGGTTTCATCTGTTTCTAACGATGATTCTACATTCGATTGATGACGATTCTTTCGCTTGATGACATCGATTATGTTGAGACTCATCACCTCCTAATTACGGGAGCTAGTTTAGTTAGAGGAGGTGAAGGATTTTCACACAGAAGATGGAGAGATTGAGGACGATATTCTTCATGAAAAATTATCAAAAATCAATCTTCTCATTGCTAAGATCAAAGCAATTAATTCTAATCCACCTCCATCTTCTAATTTTGTGACCAAGTCTCCCTCCACATTTCTTAACTTTTTATTGGATGAGACTAACACCTTTGATAATTCTATACCCCTATTTGAAACTTTCTGCTTTGATTTGGAAGAGAATAGTAGTGGTAGTACCACTACTCGTTCTGATTATTCTCTTCTGGACTATGAAGCTTTTTATTTTGATGACGATCATATTGAAGAGAAGAATAGTGGCAGTACCACTACTCACTCTGATATTTCTCTTTCTAAATATGATTTGTTCATCTTTGATCTTTTGAATGATCCGTTTCCTCCTGCCAATAGGAGTGACTTTTATCATGAGGAGTTCGCCGATGAACTTGCTCACATCATATCTCCACCGGAGTATGATTGCTTCTATTTTAAGAGTGAGCCCGATCCGGATGAGTTGACTAGTATTGTTGACTCAGGGATTTCGTGAGTATCATATTTCTACGACAAAATGTGAATGTACCATCGAGGACTGACCATTCTCCTCTCTGGAATTATGTTGTATGGATCTTTAATTCGTTTCTTAGTTCCATTACTCCTCACATATTTCTCTCTCTGCGGGAATGAGAATACGATTTTGCCCCCGGCATCTCTGTTTATCATTCTTTTATGCCGAGAGTATTCATTAGAGTGGCACTTTCATGAAATTCCAATGTTTTTCCAAACAACTTGACTGAAAGTCGATGGAGGAGGGAGATTTTATCTTCCACTTGCATCCCATGGAGATCGTTTCTCCATTTCTATCCTCCTTGACCAACTCAAGTATGGGGGATCGAGTCAGGCTCAAGACTCGGTTAACAAAAATAAGCGCTTCGTGGGTGGCAACCCATGCTTATCCTAATATAATTATAGTAGTAACAAATAAGTGTGTTGTGAGGAGGCTCGCCTCTTCCTTTCTCGTGTTTTATGGTTTTTGTTGTATGTCCAGGATTGCCCCGGATTATGAAGCCTCTCGTGCTCGTGGTTTTGTCCTTCGTTCACTCGAGCTTCAATCCTTAGAATGATTATGGGAATCCAATATCCAATCTTATCGACTAACGTTTATCTTTGAGCACATTTAATAAACGGCTTTAGATTTACGTAGAGTCCCTTCTTAAAACATTGAGGACAATGTTCAATTCTAGTATAGGGGGATCTATCGATTTGATTGTGCCTGCAGTCGTTGTTTTCACGTAATCCCGTTTTTACCACCAAAATACCAAAAAAAATGTAAAAATTTTAAAATTTTCAAAAATAAAATAAGTGTTTTATCACAATGTTGACTTTCCTGCTAGGTAGAATAAGAATAAATTTTGACTCGATCGAGCGTGTTGAGCTCTAGCTTGGCCCTTAACTTTTAAACTAAGCATTCGCGGATTTTTTTTAAAGATTTTAAATTTGCGAAGAACGAGAAATGATAGAGTTGAATATGAGCTGGATGCTAAACAATGATTAGTTGGAAATCTTAAGAGCTTATAAGTGTAATTTGTGGCTTTTTCTCACATAAGCTCCTAACCTGACTAATAATACATGCTTTTTTCGAAAATTAAACTTAAATCAACAATTTTTGAATTCAAACTTTATTTAGTCTTAGTTCAAATTTATACTTAAATTTTCTAAAAAGAAATTTTCTCTATATATCGTGAAAAAAAATGAAATAAGTAACAACAATAATAATAAAAACTGTGGGCTGATAAAAGTTTGATGCATCTTGCCGGCTCACAATCGATGTTGCAGCCTTCTAAATAAGGCCCATAGTAAGAATAATAATCCGAGACTGATAAAAGTTTGCTGCATCTTGCCGGCTCACAACCGATGTTGCAGCCTTCAAAAAGGTCGAGGATTTCCTTCGTTTAAAAGGTATAAGTATAATTATATTAATGTTAAGTGTGATTTAATAAATATAGGGAAAATCTCTTTTTCTTTAATTTAAATATGCTTTTGAACTAAGACTATTTTGTTTTAAGTTATAAATAAATTATGTATAAAACGGGAAATCCAAGGGTTTTGAAACCGAAGGTCCGTGAGTCCCGATACTAGTCTCTGTGGGGTGTCAAAAGCCTGGTCACTTAGCCGCAAGGTTGGGATGTGCCGAGACGAAAGTCGCTACATGGGATGATCTCGCCTTCAAACTCATTATTCTCGGGTGGAACGTGAAGCATAGAAATTTTGCAAAACGTTGATCCATGGTTGAAATTCGAAATGGCACATTCACCTAAGATATAATAATTGTCGGGAGTGAAAAGTTTCACAAGTTACAAATATGAGTAGTGTTAGCATCTTAACTTATATTTAACGGTGATTTCATTTTAAGCTTGGTTTGGAATAAGTGAAAAGTCGGGAACGATGAATTTATCCTTTTTGGGGCATTTTAGGATTGAAATGTTTCTTGTTCTATGATCCCTAAAAGTTATAAAATAACGAAAGTCAAACATGTTAGTTAGTTGCTTAAAAAGAAAAGTACAAAAAATGAGAAAAAAGAAAAATACAAAAATATATGTGGTAATTAGTGTAATTATTTTAAAATGGTCAAAACGGGGCTTTTCAAAGCTATTGATTCTTTAATTCCCCTTGATGAACACTTAGCTACTTTTTGAGGTAATTAGTCAAGGGGGATTGAGATTCTTGGTTTTTTAAAGTGTTTACTTATGGCATTGCGTGAGGACACGACAATAGTTTAGTATGGGGGATTTTGGTATGTGCTTAATTACACATACCTTTTACCAATAAAAACGAGCTTAAATGACCAAAAACGAACATAAAATGCCAAATATATGTTTGTTTTGCTTTGAATACTGTGTAGGTATCGGATATTCACTAAAGGACAAAAACGAAGGCAAAACCGAGCACGAGAATAGAAAGAGCGTGAAAAGTCAAAGGCAAAGTGAAAAGTCAAACAATCAAAGTCAAAAAGCCAACAAGTCAAAGACAAAGCCAAAAACGAAGAAATCTTAAATGGACCAACCCGCACCCATTTAATAGGTCGGGTCAGCCCATTAAGCCTTCATCTATAAAACTTATAAGTTTTAAAAGTCCAAAAAACCCTTAAACACTAAACCAACCTAAAACCAAACCCAAAGCCCAAACCATATACCTATTAACCCCCTTTACACCATTAGTCCTTAAGGTTCTATACCGTTAGTCCTTAAGGACTAACGTGGTTAGTCCTTATAGCCATAACACCCTTAACCCCGTTACCCGTTATCCAAAATCAAACTTTCCCGCCAACACTGTTCATCTGTCACTCTCATCCCTCGACCCCTGCTACCATAGACAAATCCATCACTCTCAACTCAACCCCACTTCACAAACCAACAAATCCACCTTGGCAATCCCCTAATTTTTGATTCGTTGATGAGACAAGGACCAAAATCAAGGGCTTAGATCATAGAACTTAGAGAACAAGATAATTGAATGGCTATGATGATGATTTCGAGCTCACTCACACAGGAAACACACCTCTTATCTCACTCACAGAACTAGCACAAGGCCAAGACCCAAGACTTTGATTTCTCTATAAATAGGACTCTTGTAAGCCTTTGAGGCATCTAGTTTTTATCTTTTCAGCTTATATTAAGTTTAGCTTATTGTACTTTTAAAGTCTTGTACTGTTTTTAAGTTTAATGAAATTTAAGTTTTTATGTACAATTCTATTTTTAAGTTAATGCAAGTTATGTTTTAAAAACGTTTGTTGAAAGCTCACATAAGCTCTTTTTATCTTTAATTAAGCTGTTTACTTAAACAATATAAGCTTGTCCATAGCTTATAGTATTTTAAGTTAATTTTACTCAAAATTCACTCATAAGCTATTTTGGATGACAAGCCAGATTTGGAAGGGATTGTGGGTGTTTACTAGCTTGTTTTAAACAAGCTAGAGCTTATAGACAAGGCTCTTAAGAGCTTATTTGCCCTTGTTTAGAGCAAAGGGCTTTGTAAGTCTCTCATTTTCATTTTTTAGCTTAAAACCGCTTATTGCTTATTTTACTACTTATGTACTGCTTATTATTGCTTATTTATGCTTATTACTAATGTTTATTGCTCATTTATGCTTATTTGTTGATTATATATCATTTGCTTATGTTTTCATTTAAAACTGTTAGTTTAGCTCTTAAAAATGCTTATCTTATTTGCTTATTGTAAGTGCTTAATCTTGTGTTCTTATTGCTTAATGTTGGTTAATATTGATTGTTTGTTATCTGTTTTTAATCAACTTAGCTTAAATCATTAAAAATCGGTTTAAAAATTGAATTTGATAACTAAAAGGGGTGTTCGGGTTAAGAGGCAAAGTGGGTCAAAAAGTGTTGTAAAACTGTTTGGGTCACTAAGCTAACTTTAACAAGCCTTTTTTAAGTCATATTAATCTGTTTTTAAAAGTTTTAAAGTTTGAAAGTGAGTTTTAAGGTTTTTTATATAAGTTGCTTAAATCTGTGGTTTTAAAACAGATTAGAATAGCTTATTCGATAAGGATTTTGAAAACAGCTTTTAAGTGTTGTTTTTGTGTTGTTTATGGTGTCAAAATGCAGTAGTAACAAGATTTGGTTAAGTGCATTTGCCATTGTGGTTTTAGTCAAAATCTGTCAAGTAGTCTTTCAGTAGTAAAAGTCATTTTTCAATTGCAAAATTAGATAAGATAAAGTAGGTTTTAGTTCTTGTAATTTCTTGCATAAGTAGTTTGTAGTATGAATTTAATCTGTTTTAGCTTAATTTGTATTTTGAACTTATTTTAGATAGCTTATTTAGGTCTGCAAAAAGCTCATTTGTCTTTTTAAAAGAAAACCAAAAAGTGTGCAATCTGCTTAAAACAGCTTTTTCATTTGGCTTTTTCATGGCTTATATGTGTTTCAAACTACTTTTTCTTTGCTGATTCTTGTAGCTTATAGGATAAGCTTGACTTGCATATAAGTCATTAAGCCATAAGGATAGCTTAAGGCTTTTAAAATTTAGCTTAAAAGTAGCTTGTTAGCCTTTTTAAACTGTTTTCTTATGCATTCTGTCTTATTTGCTTTTTAGTCCCTTTCAGCTTATTATCTTTGCTTATTTTTGTTTATCATAGCTTATTAGGTGTAGTTTATTATCTGCTTTTGCTTATTTGCCTTTACTTTGTGCTTAATAGTTCTAAAGCAAAACAGTTTACCATTTGTTACTTAGTTAAAAAAAAGTTAAACTTGTCACTTTTCTTTTAGCTTATCATTAGCTTATGTTTAAGATTTGAAAAAAGTTTCTTTTTTAAAGTTTGTTATTTTTGCTTATTTTATAATTTCTTTTAAAAGAAAAAAAATGATGTGTAAAAAAGAGGGGTCACATGGGTCGAACTTGTGACCTCCCCCTTTCATAGCCAACACCTCAACACACCACACACTCACCAACTGCCCTAGGGTCTTTTTCGTTTATACATTCAAGTAACTTTTCTTTTAACCCTTTTTTTAGCCTTTTTGCTTAACAGCTTAGTTTAGCTTATTTTCTACTTATTTAAATAAGCTGTTTTCACCATTTTATTTTTTCTAGATTAAGCATTGCCCAAAGTACTTTCCATGAATTTTTTTAGAATTTTCCCATTTAGTTTAGTATTTTTAATTAATTTTTTTAGATTAAATCAGTTTTAAATTCATAATAAATAAAATCAAAATCAAAAAAATATAATTCTTTTTTTTTAATTTTCTTTTATCATTTAGGACTTTTAAAAATTAAATTTACAATTGTAGGGTTAAAATTTGAATTATTTGCTTATATGTCGCGTTTTTAAATTCCCGTTAACGTTTTTTTAGATTCGGTCTTTAATTGCTTTCATTGATTACTTGTGTTTATTGTTTTTGCATATTATTAGTAGAAATATAATACAAACCAAATCTTTGATCATTCAAACATGCGATCACGAACTTAATCACGATTCTCAATTCACGCCTCGTCGGGAAACGACTCGGGAAGGTTTTTTGGATTTTACTTACGGAATACTTACTCTCTCTTCTTAATTGATATTTTGGGAATTCTTCTTATTTATATATATATATATATATATAGCAAGGAATTTTTCAAGTCATATATCATTTCAAATCAGGACTTCATCAGTACATCCAATACTAGCCCGTTATTATTTTTGATCAAATTTCCGCACTTGGAAACTTGGACTAATGGATGAACAATAGCCGGTTATGACAACCTTAGATTATTTAGACTATTTTTTATGTTTATTTTTCACTAGTTAATGTGTATCCCATGTCTTGTTCTACCCTTCATAATGATTCTGACCTTTAGCCTGCTCGAGTTAAGGATATGAGCAATCACATGTGTCTCGTTCATGGATTTGGACGAGCATGTATGGTTTTGTTGCCTTTTCTGGATCGATGGTATCGGAAAGAGTCAATCACCTATTTAAGCCTGTTTGTGTCACTCATGTTGCCTTTAAGAGCTGTTTAGACCCTAATTCTAGTTGGTGCAGATTTGTGTACTTTCTAAGCTTATGATAGAATACATGTTATGACAGTGCAGTTGAGTGATCACTGATAAGTGCTTAATTACACATATCTTTTGCCTCTAAAAACGAGCTTAAATGACCAAAAACAGACAAAAACTGCCAA